>CM022947.1:104622430-104794172 GCA_012931725.1 Litsea cubeba
AATTACAAACCCAATGAAAAAGGCTAACAAAGCCATACAAATAAACCACTAAGTGATATACTACCCCAAATGATTTTACGAGCTCCGGGCCAAACTTGACATCTAGATGATATCAATGGGCAGCCTCTCACGTCAGACCGGCGGTCCCACCGCCTCCTCCGATCAAACATCTAAAAACAGAAAGAGAAGAAACTGGCACCAAACAAACAGGGTCAGACACGACGGTCTGGCAAGCAAATAAACAAGTAATATGAAACAAAAGAACATTCGTAAAACCTAATGAAATCATTGTAAAACTGAATAAATAGTCAAAACAATAATAGCAATAAACCATGATAAAATAATCGGAAGACCAAACATAAATATCAAAGCAAATAAAAGAACAGACTCAGAAGTACGAATATCTCGAAAAGATAGTAGCCTGCATAAAACATTTAATAGTTGGAAATACATTTCAAATCCTAATAATGGCAACAATACGATGAAAGATCGATATCATAAACATTAGCAAGCTCCAAGAATATAATGAGTATAAACAAATAAGAATCATAAAGCAAAGAAATAAACAGATAAAACATTGGCAACCACACGCAGCTATATTCTCCTATTACCGAAGTAACAAGAGCAGATAGAACCGTAGCCACTACACGTGGGACCGGAAAATAGGATCAGAATCGTATCCATACAAATGGGACCGGCAGATCAAAATCAGTACCGTAGCCATACAAATGGGACCGGCAGATAAAAACCGTTGCCATGGTCGGTACAGACAGAATCCAAGCTGCAGCTGGCGGACAAATTAAAGATCCCAAGCCGGGTGATCAGCCCGACAAGGTGACCTAAGCCTAGTGGTGCCTTTAGTTTTCAAAACTCGAACCGATACAAATCTAACCATAATGATAATCCCCTTGACTCAGGGGCTCACACTACAAAGCTCTGGCCCCGTCTTGCCTCGAGGTTTTATTTTCAAAATACTAGTCTTATCAAATAATAGTCTCATCGAAGAAATCCCGAATGTGACGAACCACTCCAAACTCCTTTCAAAACGATTCGGAGAAAACATACGAATATCCATGGTAAACCGCTCAAATACACATCAAAGTGATTTGTATAAAACCATATGATCAATCCTTTCGAACATGGAAAACCACATGATTTTATAACAAATCACCGATGCTATTTAAATTAGTTCACCAAGGAATACAAATACAAATACAAATACATTCTCTAACTTGAAATGGAATGGAATTGTGTAGAATGACTTAATGACTTACCAAGGAACCATCTCAATGCACATTTAACCTTTAAACATTGATTATTAAGAGAATATGTTTGATGCCAATGAAAATCCACAACATTTAAATGATAAACTGCGCATTGAGACTCGAACGATTCCCGGGTAATTTCACATACACTCATTCTCTCATTGTTCCCAATCCCATTTCACAAATTTCAAGTATCACCAATAACCCCAAGCTTTCATGGGCTTCCAAGCATAAAAAGGGAATTAATGGGCCTTAAGATGAAGAGGAAAGGAGGGCTAAAACAGGCCTAAAACAAGTTAGAAAACGCCCACAAATCAACCTTAACCCAGGCTTAAAAGTCATTCAAAAAGCCCCTCAAACCAAGCCCTGAAAAGGGCCCAGAACTTGGGCAGGGTCCGCTCGAGCGGACCCCTTCCAGAACCTGGGCCGCTCGAGCGGCCCATCTGGTCGCTCAAGCGGACCCTGTTCTGGCTGGGTCCGAAATGAGTGCAGAAATGCACTCTTTGCCCCTTTTTCATTCCTTTTTCTTCCCTTCTTTCATACATAATCCCAAGATCATTTTGGACCCTCCCTTGACCTTCCAAACTCATCAAATCCCCATTCATTAATCCTTCCAATTGATCAAACACCACACTTTTAAAAATCAAAGATTTTCCCCATTCTTAGAACACAACACTAAACACAAAGAAGGCTAAGTTTCAAAATGTCCAAAGTGAAATCAAACTTCCAAATACATTGTAAAACAATAATACAAGTGGAAATCACACATCATATTACTCCATTTGTCCAAAACAAATCTATGAAGCATAAAAAGATTAAAGCATAGCATGAAACAACATGATATGAAACAAACTACATGAAACCATCATATTAATTGGAAATCCACTTGCCTCAAGTCAATTGAGAGAAATGAGACTCCACAAACCAAGCTCTAGGACCTCAAGCTCCCAATCTACAAAAACCCCAAATTTTCCAAAGAAAACCCTAAAAATCCATTTTTCTCAAATCTCCAAGGAAAGCTCTTGCATGAGTGATGAAAACACTCTAAATGAAGAGGAAAACAAAGATCTAAAGTTTGGAAAGCCATTGCTAACCTTGAAAAGCCCAAACGAAGAAGAGAAGCTTAGATGAGAGCCTTGCTCTAGCTCAAAATCCTTGAGAAAGGCATCTTTGGGAAGCCAAGAGAGAGGAGAAGAAGATGGGAAGATCAAATCTCCCTTTAGCATCAAAGAACAAGAGATACATGAGGAGAGAGAAAGGGGCTGGGAGAAGAACCCTAGACTCCTCTTTTGTTGCAGGAAAATGAAGAATGGGAGAGAAGAGAACCCATTGGTGGTTTTATAAGGTTAAGTGGGCTGGGCCCCATTCTTCACAAGGCTGAAACTAACATTTGTGGGTCCCGAATGAGATCGACGAAGAAGAAAAAATCGATCAACGAAATATTTACTTTCCAAAAAGTATATTTTCCCTAATTTCTGAAATTTTCGAAATTCATGGACAGATTTAATGTGAAAAGTCAGTTTTGCCCTTTTTCTCGAAAAACGCATTTTTGATCATCGAATCAAAATGGTAAAAACATGAAAGTTGTTAAACTTCATAAAATGAGTGAAAAGGAGCAAAATTTGTAATTTTTCCAAGATAAGAATAATTTCTCACAAAAATACATTTTACAAAGACCGGGTCAAACTAAAGTCAACGGTCTTCAAAATCTCCAAGGCTATGGAAAAATCTAGTCAAACTCAAAAACAAGGTTAAACCAACTCAAATCTCGCTTAAAAGCTAAACCACGATTAAAACAATACTAAACAGAGAAATCGGGGGTCGGGGTCTTACATCCTCCCCCCCTTAGAACCCATTTGGTCCTCCAAATGGTCTAAACCAAATCAAAATAAAAAACCCAAAAGACAAAAGAAAACACTGACACCCTACGCTGAACCTCGGCAACTGAGATACCCTCTAATCAAACCTAACGGTGAGATGCACGGTCAACAACATTCTGATTCGGTTGAAGGCTTCACACTATTCCACATATCTGCTCGAAAACATACTTCTCTGACCAAACTAGGGTTCAACAATTCTTCTAATCATCCCTGGTGTCATCTGTCGTTCTCGCACTGGATCATTTTTTTTTCTTATCTCGTCAGTGACTGTCGGTCCAAGAAACTGTAAGTTCTGCCTCTCTCTATCAGCTTGGAATTTTGTGCCTTAAGTCCTTCAAAGCTGTACACGATGCTCCCAATGCTTGCATGAAGGTGTGATCGTAGACATGTTTTCACTGAAAAATCTTCATCCCGAAAATTCTGGGATCCCATATGTTTGCTCTAGCTATGTTTCTCGAATGCATCATCAGCTTCTGGCCTCCAAGTATACCGTCAATCCTTCTCCGTTCTGAAATCACAAACTCTTAATTCTATAGGTCTCCTGTCACTGACTTGGTCTGCTACAACCCAGATGTCAAACTGCCATAACCTGCTGAGCTGTTCTGTGTCGAAACTTCACATGGCTTGCCTCTTCGGATTTTTCTCTTCGAGTCTTCTACCCTTGACATGTAAAGCCGACCTTGGAAATCCAATCTGTGTTCACAACTCCATATTCCAATCTTTCTGTGCGGTACTCAGAATTCCTGCCCACATCTGATTCCATCTGCTTACTGCTCTTGATCTCTTACCTGGTACTATGTTATCAACCAAATAAACCTGCCAAGCTGGCATCATTCCCTGATAAGTTGAAACTTTCAATCCCAGTCTTGAATGATGTTTACTCTCTCATAGATCCAACTTTGTTTCTAACTGAACCAGTACACCTCCTGACATCCATCAACCCTTCAATTCATACACCTCCAAACTCCAACCATAGACTAATACAACTCCTCCATTCAATGCAAAACAAATCTTAAAATTTTAAACATAAGGACTAAAACAATTACTTAGCTAAATCTCATCACTTTAAAACATAGTAGAAACTGAACCTCCAAATTATCAAGTAAGGCTTAAATGAATAAAGTTTATCAAAGATTGAGTATGAAATTTCATTATTCTTTTTGAAATTCATATTTTCATAACCAAACTAATCATTAAAACACTCGACAATTCCAAATCAGGATTTGAAAAAAAATAAATCTGATTCATATAGTATGACTACACTTTAAACTTTGTTGAAATCTGAGTGTTAATTAAACACTAAACCTTGTTGAAATTTGAACTCATTTGTACGTAAAAATCCTGTAGAAATCTAAACAAAGTTGAGCGTTAAAACAAATGTAGGAAATCTGCATATAATCTAAACACAAAAACCCTTAGGAAATTCATTTTGCATAGCCAAAGAAAATCAATCAATGAAATAGAAATTTCACACTGTGCTTTGAAAAAGAAACACAATTTTAGTTACATGTTTTTAAGGATCAGTTTATGCACTAGTCTCTACAATCCAACATTAAAAACATTCCTCCATTTCTAACCAAACATATACAAAATTTTGAAATCATCAAGGTTTTGAAATGTAGATGTCAACATTTAAGAGAATTAAAACAAGGGCAAAACTCTAAGATCATTGTGTAACAATGTCTTCAGAAGATTAAACAAAAATTCGAAACACAACACTTTATGAAAACAAAATCATGTGTCTCATACAAAGAGTATAATGTCATAATTTATTTCAAAGATAAGCCTTAAAGAAGAAACATAAATTCATTGTTTAAACACTGTAAGGATAAATCATAGACATTAAGAAAAACATAACAAAGGATGAAAACATCACGAAAATCATTCTCACCAAGAAAAGGGACATCACCATAACTGAGGTATACACTTGCATCTGCACGTTGTCCAATCCAATATCCTATAAGTCGGTAAAATCCACAAGGTTTCCTCTGCTGCCAAAAATTATCTTGACCACAACGAACCATCCACTTGGTATTGCCTCTGAAAACTACACTGGCTAAGCTACAAGTCCTGAAAATTCTCAGCCAAATCCATGACAAGGCTCGTCGAATCCGGGAAATCCCTGAGTTTCTTGTACTAACTTCTAGTCTTACTAACTAAGAATCACCTCTCCCTTCATAAAATCAATAGCTGATATGCCTTTTACAGTCCTTCATCTTGGAAAGATGGTCTGAGTTCACCTAAAAATCCACATTTACTTACCTTGGTGCGCTGCATGATGATCTTCAATTAGCTGAAAGGGGATCTTCGAATACTGCTCAAGTCCTACTTTGGTGGGCAAATGCACATGTCTTCTCTCATTAACCACAATAAAGATGCTGAAGGCTGAAAGTCTGCTGATGTTCTCCGAAAACAACATACTAAGTCCAGAGGGTTCTCAGTCTCCGACACAAGCACAGACAAAAGACACCGAACAAGAGTATGGAGACTTTAAATTCTCCACCACTAAGGAGGAAATTTGGTCATCCAAATCTCCTAACAACGAGAACTAAAAGAAAAGACAAGCAAAGTCTCCCGAACTGAAAGAAAAGCCGACCCAAATTCAAAGAAACAAGGACACGAGAAAACAAATCGACACAATCTAACGAATCCTCACCACACGTCTTAATGTCTCTAGAGTATTTTATTTCCTAGAAACTAACCAGCTCTGATACCAAATCTGTCACGCCCCGAAACCTGGCCCTGCAGTGATCCGACCTCGGGGTGCGAAATTTTGGGATAATTTGAAACTTTTGTTATGTTTCCCAAGATCCGCGTGAATGAGGATAATCAAATTCCAACACGATCAGAGTACATTTTCGCGGAAGTTAAACATGGTGTTACGACTCGGAATCCGTGGCCATCGGGTTACTTGTCGCACGCAACCAATATCACAAAGCCATCAAATAAACAGACTGGCACAAAGTGTAGATCATAGAACACTGAGCTGGTAGAACAAGACTATTTATTTCCCACATACTCAAATTACAATTAACAAATGTCTTAATTACAAACCCAATGAAAAAGGCTAACAAAGCCATACAAATAAACCACTAAGTGATATACTACCCCAAATGATTTTACGAGCTCCGGGCCAAACTTGACATCTAGATGATATCAATGGGCAGCCTCTCACATCAGACCAGCGGTCCCACCGCCTCCTCCGATCAAACACCTAAAAACAGAAAGAGAAGAAACTGGCACCAAACAAACAGGGTCAGACACGACGGTCTGGCAAGCAAATAAACAAGTAATATGAAACCAAAGAACATTCGTAAAACCTGATGAAATCATTGTAAAACCGAATAAATAGTCTAAACAATAATAGCAATAAACCATGATAAAATGATCGGAAGACCAAACATAAATATCAAAGCAAATAAAAGAACAGTCTCAGAAGAACGAATATCTCGAAAAGATAGTAGCCTGCATAAAACATTTAATAGTTGGAAATACATTTCAAATCCTAATAATGGCAACAATACGATGAAAGATCGATATCATAAACATTAGCAAGCTCCAAGAATATAATGAGTATAAACAAATAAGAATCATAAAGCAAAAAATAAACAGATAAAACATTGGCAACTACACGTAGCTATATTCTCCTATTACCGAAGTAACAAGAGCAGACAGAACCGTAGCCACTACACGTGGGACTGGAAATAAGATCAGAACCGTAGCCATACAAATGGGACCGGCAGATCAAAATCAGAACCGTAGCCATACAAATGGGACCGGCAGATAAAAACCATTGCCATGGTCGGTACAGACAGAATCCAAGCTGCAGCTGGCGGACAAATTAAAGATCCCAAGCCGGGTGATCAGCCCGACAAGGTGACCTAAGCCTAGTGGTGCCTTTAGTTTTCAAAACTCGAACCGATACAAATCTAACCATAATGATAATCCCCTTGACTCAGGGGCTCACACTACAAAGCTCTGGCCCCGTCTTGCCTCGAGGTTTTATTTTCAAAATACTAGTCTTATCAAATAATAGTCTCATCGAAGAAATCCCGAATGTGACGAACCACTCCAAACTCCTTTCAAAACGATTCGGAGAAAACATACGAATATCCATGGTAAACCGCTCAAATACACATCAAAATGATTTGTATAAAACCATACGATCAATCCTTTCGAACATGGAAAACCACATGATTTTATAACAAATCACCGATGCTATTTAAATTAGTTTACCAAAGAATACAAATACATCCTCTAACTTGAAATGGAATGGAATTGTGTAGAATGACTTAATGACTTACCAAGGAACCATCTCAATGCACATTTAACCTTTAAACATTGATTATTAAGAAAATATGTTTGATGCCAATGAAAATCCACAACATTTAAATGATAAAGTGCGCATTGAGACTCGAACAATTCCCGGGTAATTTCACATACACTCATTCTCTCATTGTTCCCATTCCCATTTCACAAATTTCAAGTATCACCAATAACCCCAAGCTTTCATGGGCTTCCAAGCATAAAAAGGGAATTAATGGGCCTTAAGATGAAGAGGAAAGGAGGGCTAAAACAGGCCTAAAACAAGTTAGAAAAAGCCCACGAATCAACCTTAACCCAGGCTTAAAAGTCATTCAAAAAGCCCCTCAAATCAGGCCCTGAAAAGGGCCCAGAACTGGGCAGGGTCCGCTCGAGCGGACCCCTTCCAGAACCTGGGCCGCTCGAGCGGCCCATCTGGTCGCTCAAGCGGACCCTGTTCTGGCTGGGTCCGAAATGAGTGCAGAAATGCACTCTTTGCCCCTTTTTCATTCCTTTTTCTTCCCTTCTTTCATACATAATCCCAAGATCATTTTGGACCCTCCCTTGACCTTCCAAACTCATCAAATCCCCATTCATTAATCCTTCCAATTGATCAAACACCACACTTTTAAAAATCAAAGTTTTTCCCCATTCTTAGAACACAACACTAAACACAAAGAAGGCTAAGTTTCAAAATGTCCAAAGTGAAATCAAACTTCCAAATACATTGTAAAACAATAATACAAGTGGAAATCACACATCATATTACTCCATTTGTCCAAAACAAATCTATGAAGCATAAAAAGATTAAAGCATAGCATGAAACAACATGATATGAAACAAACTACATGAAACCATCATATTAATTGGAAATCCACTTGCCTCAAGTCAATTGAGAGAAATGAGACTCCACAAACCAAGCTCTAGGACCTCAAGCTCCCAATCTACAAAAACCCCAAATTTTCCAAAGAAAACCCTAAAAATCCATTTTTCTCAAATCTCCAAGGAAAGCTCTTGCATGAGTGATGGAAACACTCTAAATGAAGAGGAAAACAAAGATCTAAAGTTTGGAAAGCCATTGCTAACCTTGAAAAGCCCAAACGAAGAAGAGAAGCTTAGATGAGAGCCTTGCTCTAGCTCAAAATCCTTGAAAAAGGCATCTTTGGGAAGCCAAGAGAGAGGAGAAGAAGATGGGAAGATCAAATCTCCCTTTAGCATCAAAGAACAAGAGATACATGAGGAGAGAGAAAGGGGCTGGGAGAAGAACCCTAGACTCCCCTTTTGTTGTAGGAAAATGAAGAATGGGAGAGAAGAGAACCCATTGGTGGTTTTATAAGGTTAAGTGGGCTGGGCCCCATTCTTCACAAGGCTGAAACTAACATTTGTGGGTCCCGAATGAGACCGACGAAGAAGACAAAATCGATCAACGAAATATTTACTTTTCAAAAAGTATATTTTCCCCAATTTCTGAAAATTTTGAAATTCATGGACAGATTTAATGTGAAAAGTCAGTTTTGCCCTTTTTCTCGAAAAAACGCATTTTCTGATCATCGAATCAAATTGGTCAAAACATGAAAGTTGTTAAACTTCATAAAATGAGTGAAAAGGAGAAAAATTTGTAATTTTTCCAAGATAAGAATAATTTCTCACAAAAATACATTTTACAAAGACCGGGTCAAACTAAAGTCAACGGTCTTCAAAATCTCCAAGGCTATGGAAAAATCTAGTCAAACTCAAAAAAAAGGTCAAACCAACTCAAATCTCGCTTACAAGCTAAACCACGATTAAAACAATACTAAACAGAGAAATCGGGGGTCGGGTTCTTACAAAACTCATAAGGAAAAAAGTAGTATGATCATAAGAGAATAGAAGTGAGACTTCTAAGTATAGCCTCAGAGTAGGTTCCAAAAAACATATATAGGGAAATATTCAAGTGAGAATTAGTACTCAACTATTATATGAAAACTTTTTGCGGGGCCCAACTAGCAACCCATCAAAACCTAGGAACCAATAGGGAACCCCTGATAGTCACTAATCCCAAGGATTGACACACATCCAAATGGACTGAACTGTTGGATCGAGGGTTGAATATTTTTTTTAATATAAAGTCATTAAACTTGTGAGCCACAGATGAAGGGGTTAGGGGCATGGGTTTGGGGTAAAAGTTTATGCTTGCGGTGGTCTCACATAAATCTTTCCATCCCCCCTGATCCAATTCCCAAAAGGGCCCAACAATTGGGCCCCACAAAAAAGTTCTTTTGCATTCTCCAATTCATACATGAAATAATAATTTCCTTAGTCATTGTTTTATTTTTGTAGGGAATTTTAGAAAATTGGGGCCCACCTTGAGAGAAATTGGAGGGGAAGCATGAAAGAGGAGAGAATTTTTTATGAAGAGACCGATCTTATGGACCCACCACCTTGGGTGTGAATCCCATGGTGTAGGGACGACCATGGTGGACCCCATACATGTTGCAAATTTTCATAATTTTTATTGAAGACTCCTTGAGATTTAGATTTTAAATCAAAGGCAAAGAAAGGAAGGAGATCAAGAGACTTGATGGCCAAGAATTCCGAAGAAACAAGGAGGGAGAAGATTTCTTGAGCAATTATTCCTATTTGTTTAATAGGCTTTGGGTCACAAGGACAATAAGAGGTGGATCCAATTTGGTTGGACAGTTTAATTGCAATGGAACTATGGATATATTGATGGAGGGGGATACTTGTGATAATTAAAAAGTTTAGGGTCTTCTTGTAAATATTCTTAGGACTGGAGTGCAATTACATTTATTTAGTGGAGTTATTTATAATTAACTGTGAATCTGGAACTTGCATGAGATGTGGGGCCCAGATGCTTCAGTTGGAGCCAGATCTAAAGAATTCCCATTGCCATGCTAGCCCTAAGAAAGAGAAAGTTATATTCCAATTGAAACTCATGAGGAAAAAAGGAGTAGGATCATAAGAGAATATAAGTGAGACTTCTAAGTATAGCCTCAGAGTAGGCTCTAATATATATATATAAATATATGGAAATATTCAAGTTAGAACTAGTACTCACCTATTATATGAGAACTTTTTGCGGGGCCCAACTAGCAAACCATCCAAACCTAGCAACCAATAGGGAACCCCTTATAATCTATAATCCCAAGGATTGACACACATCCGAATGGACTGAACTGTTGGATCGAGGGTTGAATATTTGTTTGAATATAAAGCTATTAAACTTGTGAGCCACAAATGAAGGAGTTAGGGGCATGGGTTTGGGGTACAACTTTATACTTGGGGTGGTCTCACATAGATCCTTCCATCCCCCTGGTCCAATTCCTAAAAGGGCCCCATAATTGGGCCCCACAAGAAGTTCTCATATAACATGTGAGAGCTAGTTATCACCTGAATATTACCGATTATATATATTTATATATATATATATGAAGGCTAGGGCTTGGACGTCCAATATACACACTCACACTCTCTCTCTCTTGCACGCCCAAGGAGAGGACGTCCCGCCTCTCTTTCTCCCTCTCTTCTCTCCTCTGGTTTCCCACTTGAGTGCCTAAGGTCTTCTTCTCAATTAAGATCCCACAATTCTCTTTGAGAAATTCTCTACAAGAGGGTCATAGTGTGGAAGATCGCAAGGCCTACGAGATCAAATCTGGGAAAGGGTTTGGCAAAAATAAGAAGATCCGCAATCAATTATATTAGTAGATCTTGTTGATTGTGTGTGTTTGTTTAGATCTGTCTTTGGATGATAAACCTACGATCTTAATATATGAGATGAAGGTTTTAGATTATGAGATTGGGTTCTTGGCCTTTTGGGTGTTTGATCCTTACATTAAGTGTAACGTCCCGTCCCTTAACCCATCGTTAATTATAATTAATTGTTTGATTAGTTAGTAAGTTTGCTTAGAGTCTTAACGAGTCGGGTTTATCGTATGGATCATGCGTGCGAAGTCTCGCGCGAGTCTGAGATCGTTTGGGTACATTAGGGGGGTAGTTTGTAATTTGGGAAGTTTTCAGGGGTTTAATTGAGATTATGAGTTTTTGTGAGCTTGGGTGCATCGAATAGATCGCATCATTTCATGAACATTTGCCTTCAGTCGCGTTTGAATCCGACATGTCGAAGAACCTCAAATTAGCATTAAGGACCAAACCCATATTTACACTTAACTTAACCTAAATATAAGACCCTCTTCACCCATCTCTTACTTCCTCTCTTACATTTCACTATTCTAACTCCAGAAACCCGGCCACCATCACTGCCTCTTCACTGTCGACACCTCCCGGAGCTCCGTCGTCGCCGGTGAAGCTTCTAATCATTCGTCTCGAGATGTCTAGTGTGTCAGCAAGTGAAGGTTGAGCATAAAAAACCTCCAGGGTTACTTCAACCCTTGAAGACACCAGAATGGAAGTGAGAGCACATCACCATGGACTTCGTGGCAGGATTGTCACGCCCCCGGACCGGGGTCCTGCTAAACGAGGCCTTAATCCGGGGACGCGGCGCGACGGGCCAGAAAATTCCGCCCGCACACGCTAGTTTCCCACAGGTTTCCGCGGTAAGGATTCCCGAAATCCGATCCAACAGTGATATATAAGAATCACTCTCATACAAATGACTTACGCGGAAGCATGTAACAAACATAAAAGTCTCTCACAAATGGGTATAAGATGAGAACGCACGAGACTAGTATCAAAAAGAGAAACATTTCATTTGTAGGCCCCAAAGTTAATTTAAAGTTAATACAAAAGTAAGGTTAGTCATTAATTACAAATTCTTCCCAAAAGAGTATAAGCCAACAATGGCCATAACCAAAAACCCAAAATGTCTAGCATCTATTCCCAAAATGTGATCGCAGCTCCAAAAGCAACCCGACGTCTAAATGACATCATCGGGCTGCCACTCGCCCTCCACAGGAACTATGGGTTCCGCCTCAAAGTGCGCCTCAACCGCGAGGGGCTCGACATCTGGCACCAAACAAAAAGAGTCAGACATGACGGTCTGGCAAGCAAATAGACCAATAATAGGATGATAGCGAAACAAAACATTATTAAATGAGAGCCACGATTAAATCACGATTAATAACAATGTCGAAGTAAAGATAGAAGATAAACATCTCGATGGTTTACAAATCCAATGTCATGATGAGTAAAATAAACAAATACCATGAGATGAATATTAATGCATGAAAACATTGGCAAACCACATAAAGCTATATTCTCCTGTTACCGAAATAACCGGAGCAAACAAACCGTAGCCCACTACTCGTGGGACCGGAACGACATAGTCGTTATCAAACAGAACCGTAGCCACTACTCGTGGGACCGGATATTACCGTTGCCATGGTCGGTACAGACAGAATCCAAACTGCAGCTGGCAGACAAATTAAAGATCCCAAGCCGGATGATCAGTCCGACAAGGTGACCTAAGCCTAGTGGTGCCATTAGAATAAAAGTTCGAAACCTCGAAGAGATACAAATCCGTTTATAAGATACATTTCCAAAATCGATAAGAGAACTACTCCAAACAATGCATATTGGCAAATCCGAGCAAAATAGGTGAGTAGTCTTATCAATACCTAAATATGTGGTAAACCACTTCAAAACATTCAAAAGGATTGGAGAAAGAATCCGGACAAACGACTTTTTATATGAAATGAATGTATGATGATTCGATCGTCTAATGTGGGCAGTCTCGATATACATTTGATCCCTTCATTGTCATTATGAGAACATAATTTGGTGCCACCGAAGATCCTTGACAATCACAAATGATGAAATGTACATTTAAACTTGGAAAGTTCCCAAAGGATTTTGATCATGGTTCCACTACTTTACTTAACCTTCCAAAGATTGTAAATGGCCTTCACATATGGACAAGGGTTGGGCCGAATTGAACTTGGATGCGGGCTTGAAGTGGACCTGAAAGTATACCCAAGGAATCCCCATTAAGATTGGTTTAATTCTTCTTAAAATCAGGCCCACAACTGACCTTGACCCAAGCCAAAACAGTCCGCCCCCAAAACAGCCCCTAAATGGATCAAAGAACGGGTCTCAAAACAGCCCAATGATTGACCTTGAAACAGGCCCAAAAGATGCCTAGGGAACAGGCCCAACGCAGTTTTCAATTGGGCCCCAAAACAGGCTCAAAATGGACCCTAAACCAGGCCCAACTCAAGCCCCCAGGCTGAGCTGGGCTCGCTCGAGCGGAGCCCAGACAGAGTCTGGGTCGCTCGAGCGGCCCAGTGGGTCGCTCGAGCGGACTGGGCTCTGTCCAGTCCAGCTCGGCAGTGATTTTCCCATTTCTTTCTTCCTCTTTTGAGTCCCTTTTTTATCCTTTTCAATCTCCTTTCTTTCATACACATTTCCAAAACATTGGGACCCTTCCTTGGCCACCCAAACTCATCAAATCATCATCCACAAACCATTCTAATTAGCCCAACACAATACTTTTAAAGATCAAAGTTTTTCTCCTTTTCTTTGAGCACCCATCTTTAACACAAGGAAACCAAATTTCCTAAAGAGCCAAAGTGAAACAAACTTCCAATGCATTGTAAGACAATAACATAAATTGAAATCAATGTAACATTGGTTCATTAAATCAAAGTAAATCCTTAAATCAAAGAATATTAGCACATAAGAAGAAAAATCATAAAATAGAACCAAATGAGAGAAATCATCATATTAATTGTGGAATCTACTTGCCTCTAGTCAAGATGGGAGAAAAAAATCACTCTTCAAACAAAGCTTTAGTGCCTCAAGCTTCAAATCTACAAAAACCCCAAAATTTTCCCAAGGAAAACCCAAAAAATCAACATTGGTAAATCTCCAAGGAAAACCCAAGCATATGGGATTAAAACACTATAAATGGAGGGGAAAACAAGAATCTCAAGTTTGGAAAGCCATTGCTAACCTTGAGAAATCCCAATGGAGAAGAGAAGCTTGAATGAGGGCTTTTTCTTGGCTCAAAATCCTCAAAAAGGGTACCTTTGGAGAGCTTGGAGAGGGAGGAAGGACTTGAGGAGATCAATCCTCCAAGAAAAATCCACCAAATAAGAGAGAGAGTGTGGGAAGAGAGGGAAAACCCTAGCTAAGAACTCTTGCTGGAAATGAAATGAAGGAGGAGAAGAAAGGCTCCCCTCCTTATAAGATGAGTTTTTGTGGGCCCCGGTCTTCACAAAGCTGAAAATGGCATTTACGGGCCCCGAACGAAAACGACGAAGAAGACAAAAACGATCAGCGAAATTTCAACTTTCCAAAAAGTATATTTTTGTCAATTTCTGAAATTTTCAAAATTTGGGTACAGATTTTTGTGTGAAAGGTCAGTTTTGCCCTTTTCCTCGAAAAACGTGATTTCTGATCACTAAATCAAGTTGGCCAAAACATGAAAGTTGATGATCTAGATGAAATGAATCTAAATGCACAAAAAATGGGATTTTTCAAACATCAAGGATAAACTCAACAAATTCACACACACAATCCACGGGCGCCCCGGCCCGTGTCAAACTTAAGCCAATGACTCTCAAAGGTTCTCAAGGCTAATCAAACATTCTAATCTAACTTAATAAAATAAGCTAATCGTCCACTAACCCCACTTATCCACTAATCACGATTTAAATATAATTAAATATTCCAAACCTGGGTCGGGGTCTGACAAGGATTACCACCCACGAGGGACAGTGATAGTATCTGGGTGATTGTTGACAGACTCACCAAGTCAGCACACTTCATTCCTATGAGAATGAAAGGATCCATGGATGTTTTGGCATACAAGTACATCGAGAGCATCACTAGATTGCATGGAATTCCAGATTCCATTGTTTCAGACAGAGACATGAGGTTTGTGGGCAGATTTTGGGTCAGTTTGCAAGCAGCTTTAGGCACTACCTTGAGTTTCAGCACTGCGTATCACCCGCAGACGGATGGACAGACTGAGAGGACCAATCAGACTATCGAGGATATGTTGCGGACATGTGTTCTCGATTTCGAAAAAGACTGGGAGAAGAATCTTCCTTTGTGCGGGTTCGCCTACAACAACAGTTATCATTATAGTACGGGATGGCACCGTTCGAGGCACTTTATGGACGGAAGTGCAAGACCCCGATTTGTTGGGAAGATATTGGTATTCGGAGTTTTCATGGACCTTCAATCGTCAGTGATACCAATGAGAAGGTGAAACAGATCATTGACAGGCTGAAGATTGCAAGAGACCGACAGAAGAGCTACGCAGACCCGAAGAGAAGAGATATGCAGTTCTAGGTTAGAGATAAAGTGTTTCTCAAGGTCTCACCAACTAGAGGGACTATGAGATTCGGTCAGAAAGGGAAATTGGCTCGGAGGTACATAGGACCGTTTGAGATTGATATGCGTGTTGGTGAAGTAGCATACCGATTGATACTACCAACAGAGTTAGCAGGAGTTCACAAGGTTTTTCATATCTTTATGCTGAGGAAGTACATTCCAGACCCTTCACACGCGTTACATCATAAACCTTTGGATGTTCAGCCAGACGTCACATTTGTGGAGAGACTGAAGAAGATCATTGATACAAAGGAACAAGTTCTCAGGACTAGGATCATTCATTGGGTCAAGGTACAGTGGGAACATCATAGTCCTAGAGAAGCTACATGGGAACTCAGAGATCAGGTTCAGGAGAAGTATCCACAGTTATTGCCAGAGGTACAACGATTACCAGAGGTGTGTTAGTGATTTGGAGGACCAAATATCCTAAGGGGGGGAGTATGTAACATCCCGTCCCTCAACCCATCGTTAATTATAATTAATTGCTTGATTAGTTAGTAAGTTTGCTTAGAGTCTTAACGAGTCGGGTTTATCGTATGGATCATGCGTGCGAAGTCTCGCACGAGTCCGAGATCGTTTGGGTACAGTAGGGGGTGGTTTGTAATTTGGGAAGTTTTCAGGGGTTTAATTGAGATTATGAGTTTTTGTGAGTTTGGGTGCATCGAATAGATCGCATTATTTCATGAACATTTGCCTTCAGTCGTGTTACAATCCAACGTGTCGAAGAACCTCAAATTAGTGATATGCATGGCATAATACTAATAACTACCATTTTATTTGAATTTACTAGTTGTTTATGAGTCCTGCTACTGGGACAACAGATTTTTTCTTTTCCCACACACACATTTAAAAAAAAAAAAAAAAAAATTGTGAAATGACCTCCTTGCCCACCCTCTTCCTTTCTATCTCCCCCACCTCCCCTTTTCACCTCCGGCTCCGGCCGGCGCCGGCGCCGGCCGAACTCCTCCCCTTCTCTCTCTCTCCCTCTCCTCCCTCCCTCTCCCTCTCCCTCTCCCTTTCCCTCCCCACTGTTTTCTCCATCTCCCTCCCCACTGTTTTCTCTTTTTCCTCCTCCCTTTCCCTCCCCCCACCTCCCCCTTTCACCTCCGGCTCCGGCCAGCCGGCGCCGGCCCGGCCGAACTCCTCCCCTTCTCTCTCTCCCTCTCCCTCTCCCTTTCTCTCCCCACTGTTTTCTCCCTCTCCCTCCCCCACTGTTTTCTCCCTCTCCCTTTCTCTCCCCACTGTTTCCTCCCTCTCCCACCCTCTCCCTCCCCCACTGTTCTCTCCCCCTTCTCCCGGTCTCTCCCTCCCTATCTCTCTCCCTCTCCTTCTTTCTCTCCCTTCTCCCTGTCTCTCCCTCTCCCTTCCTTTCCCCCGCCGGCAGCAGCAGATCGGGATCTGCTGCTGCCGGCGGGGGAAAGGAAGGGAGAGACCGAGACAGGGAGAAGGGAGAGAAAGAAGGAGAGGAAGAGAGATAGGGAGGGAGAGACCGGGAGAAGGGGGAGAGAACAGTGGGGGAGGGAGAGGGTGGGAGAGGGAGGAAACAGTGGGGAGAGAAAGGGAGAGGGAGAAAACAGTGGGGGAGGGAGAGGGAGAAAACAGTGGGGAGAGAAAGGGAGAGGGAGAGGGAGAGAGAGAAGGGGAGGAGTTCGGCCGGGCCGGCGCCGGCTGGCCGGAGCCGGAGGTGAAAGGGGGAGGTGGGGGGAGGGAAAGGGAGGAGGAAAGAGAGAAAACAGTGGGGAGGGAGAGGGAGAAAACAGTGGGGAGGGAAAGGGAGAGGGAGAGGGAGAGGGAGAGGGAGAGGGAGGGAGGAGAGGGAGAGAGAGAGAAGGGGAGGAGTTCGTCCGGCGCCGGCCGGAGCCGGAGGTGAAAAGGGGAGGTGGGGGAGATAGAAAGGAAGAGGGTGGGCAAGGAGGTCATTTCACAATTTTTTTTTTTTTTTTTAAAAGTGTGTGTGTGGGAAAAGAAAAAATCTGTGTCCCAATAGCAGGACTCGTTGTTTATTTTTTCTTAAATGTTCTAATTATAGCATTTTTCTTATTATGCAGGAATTAGAAGGCGCTGAATATATTTGAGCTTAATTCGGAGAGGTTTAAAGCTAAAGTCCCATTTGAGAAAGGATATACACAAAGAGTATATAGGCTTGTTGGAGGAGTGCTGGAATTTCAAGTTAGAAGTCATGAGTTCAAGACTTGGCACAATTTGTATTTATTTTTATTTTTGGAGATCGAATTTGGTGGCCCCCACCATATCTAATGCTTGCTAATGGTTGCTAAAAATTAGCAATAAACTGAAAAAGAAGGGAAGGAATCTCATGGACATCAATAAGAATGCTATTCTTTAGCAAGTGATCAAATCATGAAGGAAAGAAGATTTTCGGAATTGTAGCCATCCTGCGCAAGCTTTACTATTTTGACCATAACTTGTGACACAAGACTCCGATTAAGGCAAGATCAGATGCGTTGGAAAGAGGACTCAAAGGAGAAGAATATCATGTCTCACGAGGATCTCCCAATTCTGACGTTTTGGGGGTCAAAACAGGCTGTCAATTGGAGGGATATGGGGGATGACGAATTTGAAAGATTTATCTTTCTTTTTCTTATATTTTTTTCTTTTTAAGGGGAGGCTCTCTCTTGCTCCAGGAGTAATTTAATTTTTCTTTAATCTTTGTTAAAAAGTGAAGGTGGAGATTGAGTGGTGTAATAAACAACTTTGAAGGCTTTCAATAATGGAGATTTGGTTTTTTATTATTGTTTGTTCTACAATGCTTGGCTAATCCGTGGATTAGGGTGGAGGAGGAAACCAAAACCGGTGAGATCGTTCTTTATTATTCTTCTATGTCTTTTCCTCATTATGCTTAATGATTTAATAGATTCTCCTTCATGAATGTTATTCAACTTCTGATTTGTTAAAGATTATTTGGAATGTCTTTTACTTTTTATGCTTGATCTTGACATATCATGTTTAGGTTAAATTCATTTAATGGTTTGTTCTTGATCTTGATAAAGAGTGATTAGAGTTTCAACATATTGAAGTGAAGGGAGTCTTAGGTACTAATTAGAGAATTGAATTTGTAAGAAAAAAGTTTTCAAAGCTAAATCTTCCGATCCAAGGCAGTTGCTTGCACATTGGATTGAGTTTTATTGGGAAAAAACTATGAAGTAATTTTGGAATGATGAAATCTATTTTGGTGAAATCCAATACCCTGATCTCTCTTTCTCTGATTAGTTTGTGTTTAGATTTTCTTTGATATCATTTTAGTTATTAATTTCTTGATTAATTGTGGTTTTAAATCCCTAGTGTGAAAACTGATCGAGGATTTTTGGATCTTGTTTCTACAAATTTCTGTGGATCGACCCGTATTTGCCATTATCTACTTAATAGATAGTTGTGTGATTGTGGTTAATAATTTGAGCACATCAAAATTTGGCGCCGTTGCCGGGGATTTGTTCTTGAAAACAGTTTCAAAAATCTGATTTCTGATTTTTACTCTAGTTTAGTTTAGGATTTTATTTTATTACTTTTTAAACAAAAAAGAAAATTTCCTTTTAGGATATTAGTTATTTAGCATTTTTTTTTTACTTTGGTATTATTGATTTTGCAGGATTGAAGAAAGAAAGAAGTTACTAGATTTGAAGCACAAAGAATCTTCGATCAAGTTGCCAAAAAAAAAGAGATAAGAATCTTGCAAGGAAACATACTCAAGGAGGGAAAGAAATTTTTGTTTTAGTAGTAGTTTTTTTTTTAGATCCATTGTGGTAGGACTTCCAAAGTGTAATAATTTTAATTATTTTTGTTATTTTGGAAAGGCCTAAATTGTAATAGTTAGGGGCAGGGAAGGACAACAGTTGGACGATACTGTCTCTGCACCTCGGGTTGGTACACTGAGTCTAGGTATCAGTGGCCCGAGTCGACTCAATAGATCTTCCCCCATCTTGAGTGGGAGGTGAGTACTGAAACCCTACCCACGCCTCTTCAGTAAGTGGGTTAATTCATGGTTGTTGAAATTTGGTAAAAGTGTGATTGATTGAATGTTACACATTGATTAAATTGGAATCACACACTTAGTAAGGGCATTCACACCCAAAAGATAAGGACCGGATTTCATCACCGGATTCTTGCCCTAGGTTAACCACACCCCACTTTAGGTACCAAGCCAATAATTTAAAATCAATTAGACATTGGCCCTTGGATCTTCGAGCTCATTAAGACGAAGACCATCAAAGGTTGCACCAATTACGTTATTTGACCAAAGTTGATCTAAGAAATGCCTTGTCCAGAGTGTGGAGACAGCTAGACTGTTCTAGGCAAGGGTCCTTCAAACGGGTTAATTAAATAATCCTACCCTTACCTGGGGGCTGATCTATCAACTAAGGTTTCATAATACCGGATTGGAGGCCTAGGTGCACTCTTTAACTAGTTAGGAGCTGTCTAGTTGACATAGGCTAACCCATTAGATTGTTGGTGTGTTAACATTAAGGTGTGCTTGGTTTATGCAAACTTGGACACGTGAGATAGGTCGTCTTGACCGAGTTGAATTATTTGAGATACCCATCAAGTTTGTCGAAAGTTTCTCAATTGATCCCAAAATGGAAAACCGAGAGAGAACTCTGAATGAGATGTTTGCACCCGCTTCTGCTACCCCACCCACTTGCATAGTTCTACCTGCAACCACTGCAGCCCAATTTGAGATTAGAGCTGCTACCATTAACATGCTTCCTAAGTTCCATGGTTTTGAGAGTGAGCAACCTTACATCCATTTGAACAAATTTCTGACAATTTGTCAGACATTTAAAAATCAGAACTTGGATGAACATATTGTCAAGTTAAGGCTCTTTCCCCTATCCTTAGAAGACCACGCTGCGGCATGGTTGAATTCTCTTGCTCCTAATTCCATAACAACATGGGATGGGTTGTCAAAGAAATTCATGGCAAAATTTTACCCAATGGCCAAGACAGAGAAAATGAAGGATGCCATTAGGAACTTTAGGGGACGACTTGATGAAGAGTTTTCTCAAACTTGGGAAAGGTTCCATGACCTTCTAGTTAAATGCCCACACCACGGGCTTGACAAAGCCCAGTTGGTCCACTTCTTTTATAGAGGACTAACCACTGCACAGCGTACCTTGATTGAGTCTATGCACAAAGGGAAATTTATGAATCAGACTAGTAATCAAGCGTACGACTTTCTCGTAGAGCTGGCTGAAAATTCGCAAAACTGGAGTAGCAATGATGGAGGATATGAGAGAGAAGAGATAGGGTCCAGAAAGCAAGGACTTTATGAGATGAAAACAGATCCTGATCTCAAAAATGTTATGGCTAGTCTAGTCAATGGGGTGAACAATCTAAGTAAGAAATTTGATGCATTTACAGTGGTGGCCAACAGGAACCCCCAACAAGACCAGGATTCTTTGATGGATGTTGCATCTGAACCAAGTGCAATGTGTGTCCTTTGTAATAGTTCTGAGCACATGGTGGAGTGCTGCCCAAATTTGTCGGTCGTTAAAGCTGAGCAAGCCAATGCCATCAATGGATATAGTACCTTTAGGAAACCTACACCAAATTCTTTTAGTCAGACGTACCATCCTGACAATAGGTTTCACCCAAATTTCTCCTATAGGCAGAGTGAACCTATTCAGCAACAAAGTGGTGGTCCTCCGGGTTTCCAAAGGAACTTTTCAAGGCAAGGCTCTTCTCAGTACCCTCAGACGAACCAAGCTTTGGTTCCTCAACAGCCATATGTTGCTCCTCAACAGCCCAACAACTGTAGAACTCTAGTTCCTGACCCAATGGGAAATTACTCTCCCTCTGTCCCGCAACAGTCTTCATCCTTGGAAACTATGATGACTGATATGATGAAGCTGCAACAACAATTCATCCAATAGTAGCAGCAAACCAACACAGCCCAAGCCCAGTTGAATCAGGGTACTGCCCAGGCCATTGCCAAGATGGAAGTCCAACTTGGCCAGTTAGCGATATCAGTAGGAGGGAGAGAGAAAGGGCAGTTTCCAAGTCAAACAGTTCCTAATCCCAAGGTACAGCCCAATGTTCAAAATGCTCTTAGAGGTCAATTTGGAATAGATAGTACTCCAAGATTACCCCATGATGAGGTACAAGCTATCCACACCTTGAGGTCTGGCACGCAAGTGGACAACCAAGTCAAAATGCCTCAGGAAATGAATGTAAATGTGGGTGAAACAAACAGGGACAAGGGGCAAGATGTCCAAGAGAAAAGGGGAGATGAACCAGGCTCCTATAGAGAACCATCCAGTAACACCCTACATACCCAAGGCTCCTTATCCCCAGCGCTTGCAGGACAATAGGAAGAATAAACATCTCGAGGGGATCTTAAAGGTGTTTAAGAATGTTCAAATCAATATCCCTCTCTTGGATGCCATCAAGCAGATACCTTCATATTCCAAATTTTTGAAAGATCTGACCACTCTTAAGAGAAAGACTTCCGTCCCTAGGGAGGCTGTGATGGCAGCTCAAGCTTCAGGGTTGATCCAACAAACAATTGTTCCAAAATATAAAGACCCTGGATGCCCTACAATCTCTATTAGAATTGGAGACACAATGGTTGATAAATGTCTTTTGGATCTTGGGGCAAGTGTGAACCATTTGCCTTACTCAGTATACAAACAGTTAGGTTTAGGGGAGCTCAAGCCCACAGATATAACTTTGAGTCTAGCAGATCGGTCAGTTAAGGTTCCCAAGGGAATAGTGGAGGATGTCATAATAAAGGTGAATGAGTTCTATTTCCCTGCAGACTTTGTTGTCCTAGATACCGAACCTGTCATGAATCCGAGCCGTCACATTCCTGTGATTTTGGGCCGCCCATTCCTTGCCACTTCCGATGCAGTTATCAGATGTAGGAATGGAGTAATGACATTGGCCTTCGGTAACATGAAGTTGGAATTGAATGTCTTTCATAATGGATTCCAGTCCCTTGAGATGGATGATGAGGAAGAGGTGAACATGATCGATGTCCTGATAGGTCAGACAATACAACAGTCCTGTTATCAGGACCCTTTGGAACAATGTTTGGCCCAATTCAACTTTGATATTGACATTGATGAATCCATTCGCGAGGTCAATGCAATGTTGGACTCAGCCCCTCAAATGGATATTGGCCGTTGGAGAGAAAGAATAGAGCCCTTACCGGTTTCCACTTCGGTATCCGTGCCTTCCATTGTCGAGCCTCCTAAGCTAGAGCTCAAACCATTGCCTGAGTCATTAAAGTATGCTTTCCTTGGTAATGCTGAGACATTACCTGTCATCATTGCCTCAGATTTAGAGAAAGATCAAGAGGGGAAGTTACTTGGTGTACTTCGCGCTCATCAAGAAGCTATTGGGTGGACCATTGCTGACATCAAAGGGATTAGCCCCTCTGTGGTAATGCACCAAATTTATCTTGAAGAAAATGCAAAGCCCTCAAGAGAACCACAGAGGCGGCTAAACCCCATTATGAAGGAAGTAGTTCGAGGTGAAGTGATGAAACTACTAGATGCAGGTATTATATACCCCATCTCTGATAGTAAGTGGGTTAGCCCCGTCCAAGTTGTACCCAAGAAGTCTGGTGTCACTGTAGTTGCTAACCAACACAATGAATTGGTCCCCACTCGTGTCCAAACTGGTTGGAGAGTGTGCATTGATTATCGAAAGTTGAATGCAATGACTAGGAAGGACCATTTTCCTTTACCTTTCATTGATCAGATGTTGGAGCGTCTAGCTGGTCATGCATACTACTGCTTCTTAGATGGTTATTCTGGATATAACCAAATTCTAATTGCCCCTGAGGACCAAGAGAAAACAACATTCACCTGTCCCTTTGGCACATTTGCCTATAGACGCATGCCTTTTGGGCTATGCAATGCACCCGCGACATTTCAACGGTGCATGTTAAGTATTTTCTCTGACATGGTGGAGAGGTTTTTGGAAGTCTTCATCGATGATTTCTCTATCTTTGGATCAAGCTTTGAAGAATGTTTATCTCATTTGACATTTGTGCTAAAGAGATGTAAAGAAAAGAACTTAGTACTCAATTGGGAGAAGTGTCATTTCATGGTGCAATCGGGAATTGTCTTGGGACACATAGTGTGAAAGAAAGGAATAGAAGTTGATAAGGCAAAGGTCGATTTAATTGCAAACCTACCACCTCCTAAAACAGTGAGGGAGGTGAGATCCTTCTTGGGCCATGCTGGCTTTTACCGTCGTTTTATCAAGGACTTCAGTAAGATCTCGAAACCTCTGTGTGATTTGTTGTCCAAAGATATTTCATTTGAATTTACTCCTGATTGCTTAGCTGCCTTTGAAAAGCTAAGGACGGAATTGACCTCAACACCTATCATTCGGCCTCCTGATTGGACTCTGCCGTTTGAGGTCATGTGTGATGCCTCCAATTATGTAATTGGTGCCATCTTAGGGCAAAGAGTTAATAAGCTACCTCATGTGATTCATTACGCTAGTAAGACTCTGAACGACGCTCAACTCAACTATTCCACCACGGAAAAGGAGTTGTTGGCAGTCGTATTTGCTCTGGAAAAGTTTAGACCCTACCTGATAAGCTCAAAAGTCATTGTATTTACCGATCATGCTGCCCTTAAGTACCTTCTCACAAAGAAGGATGCGAAAGCTAGGCTGATTCGGTGGATTCTCTTATTGCAAGAATTTGATCTCGAGATTCGAGATAAGAAAGGGTCAGAAAATGTGGTTGCTGATCATGTGTCCCGATTACTTGTAGAGCCTACTGTTGAGTCCTTGCCTATCTTAGAAACATTTCCTGATGAGCAACTTATGTCAGTCTCACATGCTGAAATCCCATGGTATGCAGACATTGTGAATTACCTTGTTACAGAGCAAATGCCAAGTTCTTGGACTAAGCAAGAAAAGTGTCGTTTTCTATCTATGGCGAAATGGTATTTTGGGATGAGCCGTATTTGTTCAAGTATTGCCCCGACCAGATCATTCGACGGTGCATCCCCAGCTGTGACCAAAGAAAAATTCTTGCATTTTGCCATGACCACTCTTGTGGAGGACATTTTGGGGCAAAAGAAAACCGCTGCAAAAGTTTTGCAGTGTGGATTTTATTGGCCATCCTTATTCCGTGATTCACATGATTATTGCAAAACCTGTGATCGTTGTCAACGATTAGGGAGAATCACAAAACGGAATGAGATGCCCCAACACCCAATCTTGATAATCGAAATTTTTGATGTTTGGGGCATTGACTTCATGGGCCCTTTCCTAGTGTCATATGGCTATCAGTACATTCTAGTTGCTGTGGATTACGTGTCAAAATGGGTGGAGGCAATAGCTTGCAAAACAAATGACCACAAGGTGGTAGTTCAGTTTCTCAAGGAAACCGTGTTTGCTCGTTTTGGTATTCCCCGTGCAATCATCAGTGATGGGGGAAAGCATTTCTGTAATCGGGTCTTTGCGGCCTTGATGGGGAAATACTTTATTACTCATAAAGTAGCCACCTCATATCACCCACAGACGAGTGGTCAGGTTGAAATCTCCAACAGAGAGATTAAGACCATCCTTGAGAAGACAGTCAATCCCATTAGAAAGGACTGGTCATTGCGCTTGATAGGGGTGTAACGGTTCGGTTAACCGATTTTTTTGAGAAAACCGTTAACCGAACCGTAACCGCGGTTTTCTGTATTTGAAAACCGTAATTGTAACCGTGAAGAGAAAAACCGTAGAAAATCGAACCGCGGTTAACCGTATAAGATGGTTCGGTTACGGTTAATAACCGTGGAAAAAAACAGATCATACATTCATACTTATACATGTGAAAAGGTGAAGCTTCTGTACAAGCTCTCCTCTAGTGCTAAATGCCTTGATTTTTTTATTTTTTATTTTTGTAAAAATAATGATAAACCAATGTGGTGGCCCAAGATTGATCGAGTAATCCAGCACTCCTTTAAATTGAAAAAGAACTTAGGCTCTGTTTGGTTTGGCAGTGGCTGAGAAATTGAAGAAGTGCAAACTGAGAAATTAATGGAAGATCAATTTCAACTCGGTCAGACAGCTTAGTCCAGTCTACTTGAAAAAATACAAAGAAGAAGAAGAGATAATCAGGGATCATCGCATGACACAGTTTGGCCAAAGACAGCCCAGCTCAGAACCACTTAGTAAAATTTTGCCTTTTCCCACTTTCAGAGACAGAACCATATATTCTAAAGAACCATGAGTATCAACCTTTTTTAACTGATCAAAACTCGATTGAGTCTCTGAAACAACTTGGACCAGTGGCAAGCTGAGTCAATTTCATGAGTCCTACACTTAGCCACCCATTCACACAAAAAAGCATCCATCATACGCACCATTCAGAGAGGGTTAGCCTAATCCCCCCATTCCCCAAAATGTGTATAAATCCAAGTTAATGAATCCACAAATGCAAAGGGTACCTGAGATTAATATAACTCTGGAAGAGTTTATTCTCCCTATTCAATAACCTTGGTTCCAAGTCCCTTGAGCCCCTCAGCTGGGATCTCTGCGACCGTGACAAGTGAGTAGAGCTCTTCTTTTGCATCTTCTTCTTCATTCCTATGAGCCTATGGCACTGGCTGAAAGTGGGTTGCGATGTTGGTGGATGGCGAGATGCAGGATGGAGATGAGAATCCGTGGGGAGATGGGGGCTGGAAGTTGAGACTTGAGAGAGAAAGGGCCAGGGTTATGTTACAATGTTACTTATATGTATGAAAAAATTTTCATGCAACTCCTTTTTTTTTACTTTATTTGTATAACAGTACGGTTAACCGTGTGCGGTTAACCGAACCGTATTTTACGGTTCGGTTCGGTTAACCGCAGTGAATTTTTATGGAAAACCGTAACCGAACCGAACCATGCGGTTTTTGGATTTCATTAACCATAACCGTAACCGAACCGTGAAACACGGTTATTAACCGCGGTTCGGTTCGGTTAGACGGTTCCTCGGTTTTTTTTTACAGCCCTAGCGCTTGAGTGATGCTCTGTGGGCATATAGGACCGCATATAAGACTCCAATCGGAATGTCCCCTTACAGATTGGTCTTTGGGAAGTCTTGTCACCTCCCTGTCGAGTTGGAACATAGGGCATATTGGGCGATCAAACGCCTCAACTTTTCTCTCGATAGGGCAGGGGAGACCAGGAAACTTCAGCTTGATGAGCTGGAAGAGCTCCGAAATGATGCATATGATTGCGCCAAAATGTACAAGGACCGAATGAAAGCCATGCATGATAGGCATATTCTCAGGAAAGAATTTCACCCAGGCCAAAAGTCCTATTGTACAATTCCAGGTTGCACTTGTTCCCTGGAAAGTTGAAGTCTCGTTGGACTGGACCTTACATTGTTCATATTGTTCATCCCCATGGTGCGGTTGAGATCGAAAGTCCCAAGGATGGTAATATTTTCAAAGTCAATGGTCAAAGGTTGAAACCATTCTTGGAGAATGTTGTTCCGGAGGCTGAATCTACACCTCTGGAAGATCCTGCCTACCAGGATTGATTGAGCACTGGATCTGACAGTGTATTTTCTGTATATATTATATACAGTGATTACTTGTTTTTTTTTTTTTTGTCTTTTATTTTGTCTAACTTTGGCATGATGTTGCAATTCCAAGCTTTATAATTCTCAGGTGCCCTCCTGTACTTTTATCCCCCATGTTTCATTGATCATTGCATTTCATTTATTTAAACATCGAGGACGATGTTCATGCTAGGTTGGGGGGTGAGAACAAACACACTTGTCCATCTTTAGACAAGAATTTCACACTCTTTTTGTTTGATTTTCTAGGATTTTTAGGAAAATTTTCAAAAAAAAAAAGTTATTTGTGTTTGAGAAATGAAAATTCAAAGAGGATTTTTATGAAATGAAGATACCTCAAATTTTGGAATTCTCGAAGCTTTGGCAAAAGAAAACAATGGTTTACTGTTTTGTTTAAGGAAAGGATTTTTGAAAAAGTGTTGAATCTTGATCCTTCACTTTTACACAGGTGGTATATATTTTCAAGGTTTTGAATGTGAAGCTATGATTTCCATTGACGATTGGATTGAAAAGATGATGAAAAAAACCGACCCTCAGTCTTACAATTTCCTGGTTCAACTGGATGGATTTTATCTACAACCGATGAGTTAATTCAGGTACATGGAAAGGGCTGCCTATTGTTAGAATGGAAAAAAAATTATTAGTTAGAAGTCTTGAAAAGAATAAAAAGTTTTGTGACTAGTTTGGGTTCGTAGCCTTTTTAACCCGAGCCAGTAAGCCCGTAGGGGTATTTACATACCTAGTGCCCTAAAGCCATCTGGTTTGGGAGTCATTGGCCTAATGCTCGTTACATGGGTTAATTAGAAAGCTTAAGGGACCTAGGCGTCAAACTCACATATCTCAAAAAAAAAAAAAAAAAAAAAAGAAAAAAGCAATAGTGCGAAAGCCGTCATGGTCTCCTTGAGAGGAAAACTGTTTTTCTTTGTTAAGGTTCGGTTGCCAAAAATTTTGGATTGAAAATCGTTTCCACGGAAGTTTCTAGCTGATCATTTGAGACTTATGTCTTTTTATGTATACACACTTTTCACCGTGCACGATCAACTTAGCATGATTTTGAGAATTTCTGACCAAAAGATAGGATTTGTGAACCAAATTTCAGATTTAACTTTGAAAATTCTAAGAATCGAGAATATCGGGTGTTTATAAATCTTCTTTTGGAAAAGTTTCCTTTGGTTTTAACTTTGAAAAAAAAAAAGAGAATTTTGTGGGTAAATTCACTGAAAACCCTCATGAGTAAACACTCGTCCACTAGAGGTAATCTAGTAGTTTAACGGCTTGTTGCATATGCTAAATGCAACCGCGATTCCTGCGAAAGTGAGTTAGGATTTCTAGTTTCAACATTTAATTTTACTTTTTACTCTTTTTTTTTTTTTGCTCGAGGACTAGCAAACTTTAGGTTTAGGGGCATTTGATATGCATGGCATAATACTAATAACTACCATTTTATTTGAATTTACTAGTTGTTTATTTTTTCTTAAATGTTCTAATTATAGCATTTTTCTTATTATGCAGGAATTAGAAGGCGCTGAGCATATTTGAGCTTAATTCGGAGAGGTTTAAAGCTAAAGTCCCATTTGAGAAAGGATATACACAAAGAGTATATAGGCTTGTTGGAGGAGTGCTGGAATTTCAAGTTAGAGGTCATGAGTTCAAGACTTGGCACAATTTGTATTTATTTTTATTTTTGGAGATCGAATTTGGTGGCCCCCACCATATCTAATGCTTGCTAATGGTTGCTAAAAATTAGCAATCAACTTAAAAAGAAGGGAAGGAATCTCATGGACATCAATAAGAATGCTATTCTTTAGCAAGTGATCAAATCATGAAGGAAAGAAGATTTTCGGAATTGTAGCCATCCTGCGCAAGCTTTACTTTTTTGACCATAACTTGTGATACAAGACTTCGATTAAGCCAAGATCAGATGCGTTGGAAAGAGGACTCAAAGGAGAAGAATATTATGTCTCACGAGGATCTCCCAATTCTGACATTTCGGGGGTCAAAACAGGCTGTCAATTGGAGGGATATGGAGGATGACGAATTTGAAAGATTTATCTTTCTTTTTCTTCTTGTATTTTTTCTTTTTAAGGGGAGGCTCTCTCTTGCTCCAGGAGTAATTTAATTTTTCTTTAATCTTTGTTAGAAAGTGAAGGTGGAGATTGAGTAGTGTAATAAATAACTTTGAAGGCTTTCAATAATGGAGATTTGGTTTTTATTATTGTTTGTTCTACAATGCTTGGCTAATCCGTGGATTAGGGTGGAGGAGGAAACCAAAACCGGTGAGATCGTTCTTTATTATTCTTCTATGTCTTTTCCTCATTATGCTTAATGATTTAATAGATTCTCCTTCATGAATGTTATTCAACTTCTGATTTTGTAAATATTATTTGGAATGTCTTTTACTTTTTATGCTTGATCTTGACATATCATGTTTAGGTTAAATTCATTTAATGGTTTGTTCTTGATCTTGATAAAGAGTGATTAGAGTTTCAACATATTGAAGTGAAGGGAGCCTTAGGTACTAATTAGAGAATTGAATTTGTAAGAAAAAAGTTTTCAAAGCTAAATCTTCCGATCCAAGGCAGTTGCTTGCACATTGGATTGAGTTTATTGGGAAAAAACTATGAAGTAATTTTGGAATGATGAAATCTATTTTGGTGAAATCCAATACCCTGATCTCTCTTTCTATGATTAGTTTGTATTTAGATTTTCTTTGATATCATTTTAGTTATTAATTTCTTGATTAATTGTGGTTTTAAATCCCTAGTGTGAAAACTGATCGAGGATTTTTGGATCTTGTTTCTACAAATCTCTGTGGATCGACCCGTATTTGCCATTATCTACTTAATAGATAGTTGTGTGATTGTGGTTAATAATTTGAGCACATCAATTAGCATTAAGGACCAAACCCATATTTACACTTAACTTAACCTAAATATAAGACCCTCTTCACCCATCTCTTACTTCCTCTCTTTCATTTCACTATTCTAACTCCAGAAACCCAGCCACCATCACTGTCTCTTCACTATCGACACCTCTCGGAGCTCCGTCGTCGCCGGTGAAGCTTCTAATCATCTTCCCCAAGCTTCCAAGTTCTCTAATATTCCCTTTTCTAAGCTTTTCTTCCACCAACAACTCTAAGGTAGGCTCTCAAGACATGTAGACTTAGTGAATCCTCTTCCTTTTGGTTAGAAATGAATTAAGGAGACTCACCTCAACCCTTGGCATGCATTTGTAGGAATGATTTGGGTTTGAGAGTTGTTTTCTCCATCTTTGAGCTTAAAAGAGATTTTCCCTCAAAATTCTCTTGGATTTTCAATTAGCTCTTCATCAAAGGCAAGTTAATTTATATATCATATTGGATATGTTTGTTTCTCCTTGATTGATATGTAAAATTGATGATTTAGATTGACCTTGCTCAATTGATACTTTTAATGATTGAAAACATGATAATTATGCTTATTTGCTTAATGAATTGGATTAGGATGATAATGACTTGATTAGATGATTGAATGGGAGTAGAATGAACTTGTTATATACATGATTTGATCATATATCAGGTTCAGAGAAGAGAGAATGGAAATTGGACCCAATTCAACACAGGAACAGAACCTGTATTCTGTTTCCGCAGTGTATTCGGTTGACCGAACAAGGGGTCTCGGTTGACCGAACACACAGGGTCAGGTTCACTGGACCTGACCATTTCACTGTTCACGCGATTTTCACTTACAACTGGGGGTCGACCGAACGTGAAGGGGGTCGACCTGTTCAACTGAAAATTTCCTTTTTGAAGGGACTTTTTCACCCATTTTGTTTATGACTTAATTGGAACCTTGGCTACCCATTTTGGACTAATTTGACTATATATGAGGATGTTTTGAGCCGACGTTCCTCATAGTTATTCCGGTTGCATCGGAACCCATTCTAACTCAATCTTGAATGGTACGGGACAATGGGATACCTTTCTTTAAATCTATGCACGAAGAATGTTCGTCCGGGTATCCTGAACCTTAACCCTTTCGTTAACTGAGTAGGGATGTACAATGCTACTGGATTAACTTCGTACTTAGGATCGGATTGTCTATCGTTTATGATTCCGAATTGTATCGTCTGGTACCTTCCGCATGAAATGCTCATGTTCCTTAGTATCGTTTATTTTATTTGTTTGGGATTAATTGATGAACTTAGATGATGAACTTAGGATCCCTTTTTATGTTCCGTTTATTCTGAAGTTTGATGAAAGTGTTGAGACTAGACGGCTTTGATTTTAAAGCTTGTCGAGAACTACTTATGATGTTATGTTTTGAAGAAGTATGATTGTTTTGGCTTGACTTAATGATGGAAAAATAGTTCTCTATGACCGATGAATCTTGTTCACACAAGAAAGTCTAGTCCCTCACTATTGTATGTTTAGGACTCTTGTGTCAGGCATCACTTAGCTGTAAATGCCCAACACACTTGGGGCACCATTTGTGTGAGGACTTTGGCTTGAACGTCTGCGCAGTACGACTTTTTATATTTAGATGGATGTACACCATCAGATACCCTTTCTGAAGAAGTTTGATGTTTGGTTTTTCTGTTTTAAAGGGTATCATTCTGATTGCTTGCCGGGTTTTCATCCCGTGCCACTCTACCACAACTCTCATGTTGAGTACGGAGGGTCATGTGAAACTATCCGTGGTGCATTAGCTTTTATGACTTGCCTATTTGTTAGATGTTTTATTAGTCTGTTTATGATTCGAATGCTATGCATTACCACTTCTGAATGCAATGCATTTCTACTGATTTGTCTATCGTATTGTCTAATATGATTCGTTCTGCATATCTATTGATGTTTTATATATATTACTTGCCGACCTTCGTGTCTGATGATATTACTCTTGGTGCATAGGTACCGAGCCTTCCTATTACGAGGAGGAGGAAACGACGGAGGAAATTCAGGCAGATCAGCCTGATGACTCCGTAGAGTATAGTACGGACGGCATTGTCTAGCCGTGACGACCCCGTACACGAGTGACTTAATGATATATCTGTTTAATTTCATCTTTTGGTTTTTTTATCCTTTTGATTAGGCCTAAGTTTTTGTGTGGCCTAATGTTATAATTAATACTTTTGTTAACAGTCTCAAACTTGAACTCTAGTTATATTATTCAAGATTTGCTCGAACTATACTCTTTTAAGATACCATTTGTACTTATAAGCTTCCGCTATTTATTATATGTATTCGAGGAAATGTTTATACCTCACAGCGGTCTTCGATCCAATTGGGACACGATTGGGGCTAAGTTATATTTAATTAAGTTTGGAAAAATTTTAATTAGCCTTAATCTCACGCATAACCCGGTTTATATTTTGGGGGCGTGACATTAAGAGGGTCAAAAGCTTTTAAAAACCCACCAACAAAGCCCACCCACTTCCAACACTTTACGCGCCTAGTCATGGAATATATGGATTTCCATTTATTGGTTCCATCACTGTGTGTATTGCATGTTGAACCCTACTTCAGGAACTATACTAGTATAGTTATTAATTAAAAGCATGAACAAGCCTGCTCTTTGTAGTTTTCTGCAGAGTTGTGGAGAGGTCATCCCTCGTGACTCACTCGCCCTTCTGAAATTAATCTCATTCATCTTTCTAAACATTTTCCATGTGCATGTTACTAGTAGACTTCATGTGGGAAGAAATGACTCATGGTGGGTCCTGTGGCGCAAATCTAGGATCATTGTCCCACTCAACTCTTGTGTGCAATACAAAATTGCATTGATTTGTCTGGGTATATTCCAGATAGAAGGTGCCAAATGGGTCAACATCAGATGAACGTACGGTTCAGATCAGTTGCAAGGTCCGAATTGGTTGGTGCAACTACTGATGTGATTTAAATGCCTTGCCTACTTTTCTTCTTTTTTCTAGTGATAGATACCGTTCATTTATCATTTTGTAAATTCACCATTCCTTAGTCAACCCAATCGTTTATTTTTTCTTTTTTTCAGATGGTACAAAATTTCTCCAAAAACAACCCGCATAGGTAGTGCCAATTCTAAAACACCCACATATATACCAAATGCTAGAGGACTCCTTAATTTTGGGATGGCTTTATAAAACACCCTTGTTGGCGTTCTTCAACCTATTGGAAGATTTCGTGAATATAGATTGGAATGGAGAAATAAAACTCATATAATCAACCCCATTAACCCTAATTTGAGTTGGTTTTGACTTTGTCTTTGAGTTTGACTAGATTTTTCATAGCCTTGGAGATTTTGAAGACCGTTGACTTTAGTTTGACCCGGTCTTTGTAAAATGTATTTTTGTGAGAAATTATTTTTATTTTGGAAAAATCACAAATTTTGCTCCTTTTGACTCATTTTATTGAGTTTAACAACTTTCATGTTTTGACCATTTTGATTTGATTCTCTGAAATCGCGTTTTTCGAGAAAAATGGGCAAAAATGACATTTTCACTAAATCTGCCCATAAATTTCGAAAATCTCAGAATTTGGGGAAAATATACTTTTTGGAAAGTAAATATTTCGTTGATCGATTTTGTCTTCTTCGTCGATCTCATTCGGGACCCACAAATGTTAGTTTTGGCCTTTGTAAGATTGGGGCCCATTGGGCCCAGCCTACTTATCCTTTATAAACCACAATGGGGCTCTTCTTCTTCCCCATTCTTCATTTTTTTTCCCGCAACAAGAGTGGGCATAGGGTTTCTCCCAGCACTTTCTCTCTCCTCTTGGAAACCCCTCATCTTGAGTGCTAAGTGAGGGAATGATCTTCCCATCTTCTTCCTCTCCATTCAAGCTTTCTAAAGAACCCTTTTTCAAAGGATTTGAGCTAGGGCAAGGCTTCCTTTCAAGCTTCTCTTCTTCGTTTGAGATTTCAAGGTTAGCAATGGCCTTCCAAACTTGAGATCTTTGTTTTCCTCGTCATTTAGAGTGTTTTCATCCCTCATGCAAGAGTTTTCCTTAGAGATTTGCAAAAGATTGATTTTTAGGGTTTTCTTGGGAAACTTTTGGGGGTTTTTGTAGATTGGGAGCTTGAGACCCTAGAGCATTGTTTGAAGAGCATCTTAGCTTTCATTTTGGCTTGAGTCAAGTGAATACTCCACTTAATATGATGATATCATGTTATAAGTTCCATTTCATGTTTTTCTTTCTTTGTTATTATCTCTTCATGACTCATAGATTTGTTTTGGACAATTGGTGAAATGTTATGCTTGATTTCCTCTCATGCTATTGTTTTACAATGTATTGAAAGTTTGTTTTCACTTTGGTCATTTTTAAACTTAGCTTTCTTTATGTTAAGTGTTTGTGTTCAAAGCCAAGGAAGGAAATCTTTGATTTAAAAGTATTGTGTTTGTTTTATTGGATTTGATTATGGATGGTGATTTGATGTTTTGATGGAGTTTAATATGTTCATTGAGGACCTATTTCATTGAAAAATTATTGTAGAAAAGGAGGGAAGAAAGAAAAAAAAAAAAAAAAAAAAAGAAGTGTGCAAAATCTGCACTCCATTCGGACCCAGACAGAACTGGGTCCGCTTGAGCGACCCAGGTTCTGGGAGGGGTCCGCTCGAGCGAGCCCTGGGTCGCTCGAGCGGACCTGGGCCCAGTCCCGGGTTCGTTTGCGGCCTATTTTGGGGGCTGTTTATGGGACTTTTGTAGACCTGTTTAAGACCTTTTTAAACCTCCTTTCCTCAATGAAATCTAGGCCTATTTGATCCCTCCTATGGCTTGGAAACTCTCGAACAAATGAAGAGAATTGTAACATTATGAAATGTGCAAATTTGAGTGATAAATGAGAAGAAGTTTGGGATTACTTGTGATACTTGGAAATTGTGAAATGGGAATGAGAACAATGAGAGAATGAGCATATGTGAAATTACCCGGGAATCATTCAAGTCTCAATGCGCACTTTATCATTTAAATGTTGTGGATTTTCATTGGCATCAAACATATTCTCTTATTAATCAATGTTTAAAGGTTAAATGTGTATTGAGACGGTTCCTTGGTAAGTCATTAAGTCATTCTACACTATTCCATTCCATTTCAAGTTAGAGAATGTATTTGTATTCTTCGGTGAACTAATTTGAATAGCATCGGTGATTTGTTATAATATCATGTGGTTTTCCATGTTCGAAATGATTGATCGCATGATTTTACACAAGCTACTTTGATGTGTATTTGAGTGGTTTACCCTGGAAATTCGTATGTTTTCTCCGAGTCCATTTGGAAGGAGATTGGAGTGGTTCATCACATTCAGGATTTCATCGATAAGATTCGTATTTTGAAAATAAAACCTCGAGGCAAGACGGGGCCAGAGCTTTGTAGTGCGAGCCCATGAGCCAAAGAGACTATTATTTCAAAAATAAAACCTCGAGGCAAGATGGGGACAGAGCTTTGTAGTGTGAGCCCATGAGCCAAAAGGATTATTATGGTTTGATTTGTATCGGTTCGAGTTTTGAAAACTAAAGGCACCACTAGGCTTAGGTCACCTTGTCGGGCTGATCACTCAGCTTGGGATCTTTAATTTGTCTGCCAGCTACAGTTTGGATTCTGTCTGTACCGACCATGGCAACGGTTTTTATCTGCCGGTCCCACGTGTAGTGGCTACGGTTCTGATTTTGTTTCCGGTCCCACGTGTAGTGGCTACGGTTTTGTCTGCTCTTGTCACTTCGGTAATAGGAGAATATAGCTATGTGTGGTTGCCAACGTTTTATCTGTTTATTAATATTTTTTATGATTCTTGTTTATTTAGACTCATTATATTCTTTGAATTTGTTAATGTTCATGAAATCGATCTTTTATCGTATTGTCTCTATTATTCAGGATTTTAAATGTATTTTCCAATTATTAAATGTTTTGCGTAGGCTGTTATCTTTTCGAGATATTTATGCTCTAGAGACTGTCTGTTTATTTGCCTTGATATTTATGTTCGGTCTTTCGATCGTTTTATCATGATTTATGGCTATTATGGTTTAGACTCTTTAAATGGATTTACAATGATTCCATAAGGTTTTATAAATGCCCATGTTACATATTACTTATTTATTTGCTTGCCAGACCGTCGTGTCTGACCCCGTTTGTTTGGTGCCAGTTTCCACTCTTTCTGTTGTTAGGTGTTTGATCGAAGGAGGCGGTGGAGCTGCCGGTGTGACGTGAGAGGCTGCCCATTGATATCATCTAGATGTCAAGTTTGGCACCGGAGTTTGTATCTAAGTATTGGGGGTAGTATTTCTGTTTAGTTGGATATTTTTGTATGGCTTTGTTAGCCTTTTTCATTGGGTTTGCAATTAAGACACTTGTTAATTATAATTTAAATATGTGGGAAATAATAGTCCTGTTGCTACCAGCTTAGTGTTCTATGATTACGATTTGTGCCAGTCTGCTCATATGATGGCTTTATGATATTGGTCGAGTGCGACACGGAATCCTATGGCCACGGACTCCGGGTCGCAACGCCATAATTAGCTTCCGCGAAAATATATTCTGATCGTGATGGAATTTTTATTATCCTCATTCACATGGATCTTGGGAAATATAACAAAAGTTTCAAATTTATTCCAAAATTTCGCATTCCGAGATCCGATCACTGCAGGGCCCGGTTTCGGGGTGTGACACCTGCTGCCTAAAGCACCAAAGTGTAGAATATCAGACACGATGGTCTGGCAAGTGATCAATTTAGGCAAGTACATAAGTAAAAATCAAAGCTTTAAAAGAAACAATATTTAAAACATTTTACTAAATTTGAAATAGATTTACAAGGTTTAAGACAATGCACGAACAAGATGCTTATTAAGAAAACAAGAGTCCATGAACGATATACGAAACCAAACTGACATGAATACATATAATATCATGAAAAGTTAAATCCACAAAGAGCCCATCATTTCTCTATCATACATGATGATAAGAGTAAGCACGCACGACAAGCACGACACATAAAACACAATCCCACGCCACACGAGGTAGACGGGGAGACCGGCCGGGGAACCGAAACACGCACGATGTGTATAAAATACACGACTAATCTGCAGATAGTCCACATGTTTAAGGACCCCCGGATAGTGGATCAAACTGAAGGGGCAGTCCAAGCTCAGTGGCATTTACTTAAATTCATGAATGCACAAAACACGGTGATACACATACTAAACATGTCGAAATCAAGGGGAAAATCACTTGTCACACGAGCACGACAAAGCTAGCAAGATAGCATAAAATTATATGCATAACGAACTTAAAAAGTGATCCCCTTTTTGGTTCTTGAAACAAATATTGAACGAGTTTATACTTGAAATTCAAAACAAGTGCATGATAGTATTACTTGTATCAAAACGAGGTTCGTAAACAAAGTCTACCAAGCATATGTTAACACCATTCGTTGACCCATGTGTAATTGAAATCCAAATACCGGAAAAATAAAATGGATTGGTGCCCCTGAAGTTAAGAAAGTATTTCAGATTTCATATGCACAATGTCAAGTTAAAAAGTCTTTAGCATATTCTTGTAAGGTCTGTGACCTTACTGGGTCAGTTGGGCCCAATAACCCGGCTCGTTGACCCGTTTAATTTATTATTATTATATTTAATTGTATTTTTGATATTTAAGTGGGTTTACATGAGCGAGTTTCTTTTAGCATTAGAATAGTATCTGCGAAGTTTCGTTTGATTCCGAGTTCGTTTGATCATAGCAGGCGGGTAGTTTGCAATTTAGGGAAAATTGAGTGTTTTCTGAAATATTCCAAACGCCGTGATTTTTGGGTTCGTTGGAAAGGTCTCGTCGTTCTGATGACTTTTGTCTCTTGACTCATCGCGATCCAGCGATCAGAAATCTTTCAAGTGGTCCATTTTTTCACCGGACCCACTTAAAGGACAATTCGGTCTTTTCCTCTCTATTGTCTTCTTAAACGAGAGTGGCGTGCCGATGACGTAGAGTAGCGTCGTCATATCCTGGCACGAGAGAGAGATACACTTGGTTTCATTAGATTTATCTTTCATTCATTATTTCTCTCGTTGGACATTTTCTCACTTTGACTTCAGTTCTTTTATTGGCCATGTTTAGTGGGTTGGCCATTGTAATAAATTACTTAACCTTGAAGTTCTATTTACTCTTCTTGCAACTTTAATTTAATGAGAATTTATTAATCGTTGCTTGAGATTCTATATGCGTAGAGTTGTATTAACTCTACATTTATTGTGACACATGAGGTTGGAAATATTAAATCCTCACCACGGACTACGATCCGTGGGCCCAAAGGACAAAATTTTTAATTAGTCCTAAAATTCACTCTCCGGATCCGGTTATTTCTTTAATCGGGTTCGGGGGACGTGACAGATTGGTATCAGAGTAGTGGTTGGTTTCTCAGGGTAAAAATTGTAGAAATCATAGGACGCTTGTGAGGATTTCGTTAGTCAGTAGGTTGATCTCTTAGTTTTATTTTCTAGCATTGTGATGTTAGCTTGGGGCATATTGGAACTAACCTTGAATGTTTTACAGGATTATGGCTGGTAGGCACAATACTTGAGGTGAGGGTAGTTCTTTTCAGAATGGTGCTGAGAATCAGTTCCATCAGTTCATGGCAGCATTCATTCAGTCCCAAAAAGATATGGCTGAGTAGAGCCAGAAACAAAATGAGGATCAAGCAGTATTCCAAGCACATATGCTTGAGGTAGTGCAGAAGGTGGGCCAGCCACAGGCCAAGGAGTATGATTTCAATGAGTTGGTTGAGAAGTTCAGATAGAGGTTTCCACCTGAGTTCCATGGCATTGAGGACCCCGCCGTTGCAGATGAGTGGGTTGTTCAGATAGAGAAGATATACGAGGTGTTTCGGTGCACTGGCATTCAGCAGGTGCAGCTTGCAGCCCACATGTTCCGTGGGGCAGCAGAGAGATGGTGGAAAACCGTCAAACACCCATACGAGGAGATCGCGGAGGAGGTAGCCTGGAAGACTTTCACAGAGCAATTCCAGAAGAAGTTTATTCCAGAGCACTACTGGAATCAGAAGATGGAGGAGTTTGAGAGGCTGGTACAGGGTGACTTGACAGTACAGGATTATGAGATTGCCTTCACCCATCTATCTCGATTTGCTGAGAGTCTGATTCAGCCAGAGTCAGAGAGAGTCCGAAGATTTATCTAGGGACTGCGGGCAGATATAAAGATGCAAGTACAACGTAGCAAGCTGACCAACTACGATGATGTGGTCAAGGAAGCTTATTGGGCAGAGGAGTCCCTGAAGGAGGTGATTGCTTTGGAGCAGCAGAGGATCTTAGCATTGATCCCTCCACCTAGGACACAGGGATCTTCATCTCTGTCGTATCAGCAGCCGGCACCTAAGAGGTTATGGTTTGAGCCTACACTCCGACAGCAGCCACAACGAGTCTCTTGCATGCATTGTGGCGGGAATCACTATGGTCATGATTGCAGGAAGCAGTCCAGTGCATGTTTCAATTGTGGAGACCCCGGGCATAAGGTTCATTTTTGTCCAGGGAAGACAGGAGTGGCACCACCACCTTTTCCAGCTCCGGCACCCAGGCCACCACATCCTGCGCAGCCGTTGAGACAGATGCCTCCTGGACAGGCCAGGCCACAGCAGCAGCAGATGATTGTCCGACCACCGCAACCACCGCAGCAGCGCCCTCCAGTACCTCAGCAGCACTATCAGCAGAGACCCCCAGCACCCAGATTCTAGGGGCATGGTCGGAGACCACCGCAATAGTATCATCAGCAGCGTCCCCAGCAGGCAGGAGAGCTTATGCTCTGATGCATGAGGAAGCAGAGGCTGCATGAAATGTCATTGAAGGTACACTTTCAGTTTGTGGATTTGATGCTAAAGTTCTGTTTGATCCTGGATCCACACACTCGTTTTTTGCACCAGCATTTGCACTGCATTTGGGAGAGGATAAGGAGATACTACCCTATGATTTGATAGTAGCTACCCCTGTAGGTAGACATGTAGCTTGTAATGTCATCTACCCTAGGTGTAGTATTCAGATTGGGAAAGTTAAGCTGACCATCAGTTTGATCATCTTACCAATGGCGGAGTTTGATGTGATACTCGGTATGGATTGGTTAACAAAGAACCGAGCAATGTTAGATTGTTTTAACAAGACTGTGAAGTTGCAGAGTGCAGATCATAGTGTTGAGTTTATTGGAGCTGAAAAGCCCATCTCCACTCAGATGATTCCTGCATTGAAGGCAGAGCGATTGATGAGGAGCGGTTGTGAAGGTTTTATCGCATTTATTACGGAAGACAAGGAGTCCAAGTCTGTTGATGAGATTCCAGTGGTGCGAGAATTCCTGGATGTATTTCTGGATGAGATTCCTGGATTGCCACCTGTTCGTGAGTTGTATTTCATGATTGAATTGCAGCCATGGACAGCACCTATTTCGAAGGCCCCGTATAGGATGGCACCAGCAGAATTGAAAGAGTTAAAAACTCAGATTGGAGATCTGTTGGATAAGGGTTTTATCAGGCCTAGTGTTTCACCGTGGGGAGCTCCGGTGATATTTGTGAAGAAGAAGGACGGGACTATGAGGATGTGTATTGATTACAGACAGTTGAATCAGATGACTGTTAAGAACAAGTACCCGTTACCGAGGATCGATGAGCTCTTCGATCAATTGCAGAGAGCCCAATTCTTTTCGAAGATAGATCTGCGTTCCGGTTATCATCAATTGCGAGTCAGGAAGGAGGATGTTCCTAAGACTGCATTCCGAACGAGATATGGACATTTTGAGTTTCTTGTGATGCCTTTTGGATTAACGAATGCTCCAGCAGTTTTTATGGCATTGATGAACAAGGTATTTGCTCCTTTCTTGGATCAGCTTGTGGTAGTCTTCATAGATGATGTTTTGGTATACTCGAAGACTAAGGAGGAGCATGAGCATCAGTTGAGAACTTCTTTGCAGCTTTTGAGGGATAACCAACTGTATGCTAAGTTAAGCAAATGTGAGTTTTGGTTGGAGCAAGTGGCATTTTTAGGCCACATTATCTCTAAGGAAGGATTAACAATGGATCCCAAGAAGATTGCAGCAATTGTCAATTGGAGTAGCCCGAGAAATGTAGCGGAGATTCGTAGTTTCCTTGGACTTGCAGGTTACTACAGAAGGTTTGTGAAAGGATTCGCTACCATAGCATCCCCGTTGACTAAGTTAACGAGGAAGGATATTCCGTTTGTGTGGACGGAGGGGTGTGAAAAGAGTTTCCAAGAGCTGAAGACCAGACTGACTACAACACCTATACTTCCTTTACCCGCTGGAAGTGGAGGATTTGTGATTTTCACCGATGCATCAGGAGTAAGTTTGGGATGTGTTCTCATGCAACATGACAAGGTGATAGCATATGGATCGAGACAATTGAAGGATCATGAGAAGAAGTATGCCACACATGACTTGGAGTTAGCAGCAGTGGTGTTTGCATTGAAGTTGTGGAGGCACTATTTGTATGGGGAGAGATTTGAGGTGCATACAGATCACAAGAGTCTGCAATACCTGTTTACACAGGGTGATCTAAATAACAGGCAGAGGAGATGGATGGAGTACATAAAGGATTATGATTTTCCAATCAAGTACCATCCTGGAAGAGTGAATGTGGTAGCAGATGCTCTCAGTAGAAAGGCAGCATTTAGTGGATGTATAATGCCTGAATGGAGATGGATGGAGCAATTCAGAGATATGGATGTGGAAGTCTGGCCAGTTAATGAGAAGGTCCTAGTTGCTACTATGGGTGTTTGGGAGCCAGAGATAGTTAACGGGATCAAGGAATGCCAGAAGGATGATCTAGAAATTCAGAGAATCATTGATCATGTGGATGACAAGCCAGAGTTCAGATTGATAGAGGGAGTTTTGTACTGCAAGGATAGGTTATGTGTGCCAGATGTTCAAGACATCAAGTCAGAGTTGATGACAGATGCGCACCATACCAGATATTCTATTCACCCAGGGAGTACCAAGATGTATCAGAATTTGAAGAATCATTATTGGTAGGTGAAAATGAAGAAAGAGATCGCAGAATTTGTCTCAAGGTGTATGACTTGTCAGCAGATTAAGGCAGAGCACAAGAAGCCTCCTGGTTTACTTCACCCGTTAGAAACTCCACAGTGGAAATGGGAGAATATCACCATGGATTTCATGTCAGGGTTGCCGAATACCAAGAAAGGCAATGATGCTATTTGGGTGGTTGTGGATAGATTGACTAAATCAGCCCATTTCTTGCCATTCAAGACTGGACAGTTTATGGATAAGATGATTAAGATGTACAGGGACAATATAGTCAAGTTGCATGGAGTGCCTAAGTCCATAGTGTCCGATCGAGACACTAAGTTTGTCTCTCGGTTTTGGTCTACTTTCCAGTCATCTATAGGTACTCAGTTGAAGTTCAGCATAGCTTACCACCCTTAGACAGATGGACAGTCAGAGCGTACCATTCAGACATTGGAAGATCTCCTCCGAGCATGTGTTTTGGATTTTAAGGAGAGTTGGGATGAGAGTTTGCCTCTATGTGAGTTTGCCTACAACAACAGCTACCATTCAAGCATTGGTATAGCACCATTTGAGGCATTATTTGGAAGGAGATGCAGATGCCCGGCATGTTGGGAGGAAGTTGGAGTTCGGAGTTTTCATGGCCCCTCAGAGATTGCTGATTCCAGTGAGAAGGTCAGAGTTGTCCAGATGAGAATGAAGGAGTCACGTGATCGTCAGAAGAGTTATGCAGACAAGAGGCGGAGACCTTTAGAATTCTAAGTGGGGGATATGGTTTTCCTGAAAGTGTCTCCGATGAGAGGTGTTGTCAGATTTGGACAAAAAGGGAAGCTTGCTAAGAGGTTTGTGGGACCATTTGAGATTAAGAGTAAGATAGGAGACGTGGCTTATCGTCTAGTACTACTGCCAGAGTTAGCGGGTGTGCACGACGTATTTCATGTCTCAATGCTTCGGAAATATATTCCAGATCCCACCCACGTGTTGCAGTACGAGCCACTTCAGCTTCAAGCAGATGTCACCTACGTGGAGCGGCCAGCGCAGATCATTGACACTAAGGAGATAGTGTTGCGTACTAAGACCATCCCATGGGTTAAAGTACAGTGGGAGAACCACAGACCGGAGGAAGCAACGTGGGAGCTGAAGGAGCAGATTCAGAAGACATACCCCTATCTTTTTCCAGATGAGGTATGCTTAGGCATTTGGGGGACCAAATGTTCTTTTTATTTGTGAGAGTTGTAAGGTCTGTGACCTTACTGGGTCAGTTGGGCCCAATAACTGGGCCCGTTGACCCATTTAATTTGTTATTATTATATTTAATTGTATTTTTGATATTTAAGTGGGTTTAGATCATGAGCGAGTTTTTTTAGCATTAAAATAGTATCTGCGAAGTTTCGTTTAATTCCGAGTTCGTTTGATTATAGCAGGGGGTAGTCTGCAATTTAGGGAAAATTGAGTGTTTTTCCAAAATATTCCAAACGCCGTGATTTTTGGGTTCGTTGGAAAGGTCTCGTCGTTCTGATGACTTTTGTCTCTTGACTCATCGCGATCCAGCGATCAGAAATCTTTCAAGTGGTCCATTCTTTCACCGGACCCACTTAAAGGACAATTCGGTCTTTTCCTCTCTATTGTCTTGTTAAACGAGAGTGGCGTGCCGATGACGTAGAGTAGTGTCATCATATCCTGGCACGAGAGAGAGATACACTTGGTTTCATTAGATTTATCTTTCATTCATTATTTCTCTCGTTGGACCTTTTCTCACTTTGACTTCAGTTCTTTTATTGGCCATGTTTAGTGGGTTAGCCATTGTAATAAATTACTTAACCTTGAAGTTCTGTTTACTCTTCTTGCAACTTTAATTTAATGAGAATTTATTAATCGTTGCTTGAGATTCTATATGCGTAGAGTTGTATTAACTCTACGTTTATTGTGACACATGAGGTTGGAAATATTAAATCCTCACTGCGGACTACGATCCGTGGGCCCAAAGGACAAAATTTTAATTAGTCCTAAAATTCACTCTCCGGATCCGGTTATTTCTTTAATCGGGTTCGGGGGACGTGACAATTCTAGTTTTCAATTCCCCAAAAATCCTTCAAAAACAGGGCTTTTGGTAATTTCGCTCAGCTCTCGGTCACCTGTCGGTTAACCGAGGTGGGGTGTGTCGGCTAACCGACAGCCAACCGACGGCTGACCGACAAGTCTTATCCCAGAAAATGTAGCTCTCGGGAAAAGGAACTGAAATGGGGCTCGGTTGGCTGACGACTAGCCGAAATGTGTAATTCTGTTAGCCGCCATAAGACTGAAAAATCCCTTATAAGATGCACGCTTCTGGAAAGGGAACCAACAGACTTCGGTTGGCTGTCGGTTGACCGAACTTGTCACCAAGTCTCAGAATTCCTACCGAACTTGGCACCAAGTCTCAGAATTCCTACATCTCTCAACTCAAGGCCTTCTAAAGTCAGTCGAAAGGCTACTTCCTTCCCACATACCTCTTTCCGGGTAGCGTACTAAGCATTCAGTCCTGCTAGCCCGGTATACTACCTCTCTGGTCTGCCGACAACTGACCGACGCCTGACCGACAATGCACGGACCACTACAAGAAAGTTGGCATTTTGCCGCAAATTTTTTCGCGGCTAAAGGTCTCAAAGTCGCCACTAAAAGTTTCAGTGGCAATATTTTTCTTGCGGCTAAGCTGTCGCTAATAGTGCTGTCACTAATTGTTTTAGCCGCAATTTCCAAATGTCGCAGCTAAATGTTAAAGTTTTAACTGCGACACTAAAATTGTCACTAAAAGTCTAATATTTAGTGATAAGATTTACCGTCGCTAATTAAAAAAATAATTGCCACTAAAATTATAAAGTCGCCGCTAAAAAAAATATCATAAGCACATGAAAACGAAGTTTTAGCGGCGACTTATAGTCAACTGCTAAATGTTTAACATTTAGCTGCAACTACAAGTCACCGCTAAATATTTAACTTTTTAGCTGCGACTACAAGTCGCCACTAAATATTTAACTTTTAACTACGATTTATTGTTGCCGCAAAAAATCAAATTTTTAACTGCAAGCACAAAATTGACACTAAAAGTATTAGTTATAGCAGTTTTAGCAGTCCATTCAGTGACGACTTACAGTTGCGGCTAAAAGTTCAAGTTTTAGTGGCAACTTACTTCATACTTATACTAGCGACTTGTTGCCACGACTAAAAGTTTGAAATTAAAAATAAATAAAAAATAATTTTAATTTATTAAATTTAATTTCTTTCCATTTATTTGCTTTTCACGAACCTGCTTATACAAGATGAAAACAATAAAATTTCCAATCACCATCAAGTATTGAAACATAACTTCAAATTCAAAATCATTAATTTCCAACGTATTTAACTAGCAAAAGTTAAGTCTACATCATCATAATAAAATAAAATATAAAAAATTATGATCCTGGGCGTTTGACCAATTATGAATCAAATCAGAATTTGCCTTCTAACTTTGTACTGTTGGAGGTGAAAGTCCACGGATCCTACCCTAGAGGGGGGGTGAATAGGGTGAACTACAATTAGTGACCAACTATGACCAATTTTAACTTAATTAAATCAATTAGTCACATGTAATGATTAATCAAAAAAATGCGGAAGCTTAAACAAATATAATCACCACAATGATATCACCACAACACAAGATTTATAGTGGTTCGGCCTCAATGCCTACATCCACTACCGGCTTGTGACTCAACACCCTACCGGATTTCCACTATTATGCTTTTCAAAAGGCTAAGCAATAACCTCTACAATATGCTTTCCAAGGATAAGCAATAACCTTACAATGTTATTTTTCTAGGCTAAACAACAACCTATACACAATGCTTTTAAATGGCTAAGCAATAACCTTACAAGTAAATGATTTCTCTCAAAGAAAGTGTCTTCACAAAACACTCTAAGAGATTACAATTTAAGCTCAAATAAATTGCCTCTAAATAGGCGATATGAAATTGTAAAACAAACTCACACAACACACTAAGAAATGCAAAGATGAATGCTCATGAGGTGTGTGTGTAGTACTTCAATCAAGTTAAAATTAAGTCCAATGAATTTTATGCTTAAAGCATTTCAAAGTTTAAAGCACATAAAAGATATGATTGAAGTCAAATGCAAATCACTTGAACAATTACAAACTTGTGAATGATATGAAAATCTAAAGATCACACGTTGTATGAAAATGATTAAGACTAATCAAGTGATGCATGTACAATGTTTTTTTTAAAAACAAAGGTTTAACTAAAGTTCTAAAGAGATTGAAAACAACAATGAAGATTCAAACAAGTAAATGAATCATGCCATAAAAGGAATCAATGATTTCGCAAAGCATGATTAACAAAGTTTATAAAACAAACTTGGTTTGAATCATGCAGTAGAATCCAATACAAATAAATCAAAGTTTAAATATGATAAGGATTCAAAACATCATTGTTATCATGCTAAAAATCATTTACCAAAGATTTAAAACAAAGCATATAACAAATGATAAACAGAGGTAAAACTTACTTAGTGATTTAACTTCATTAATCCAAGCTTGAGCTTTACTAATGACCACCTTGATCTCTCTTATTTCATTACCCTTTCTTTTGTCTCCAAACACCTCAAGAAAGGCTTAGAAGTTCCTCCTTCCTTGGCCTCAAAACTCCTCAAAAGTTCTACATGTTTTCTCAAAGAAAATGTCCCTTTTTATAGCTAAAAAGGTTACTAACGGCTAGCCCAACGGTTATAAAACGGCTAGTGAACAATGAACAGTGAATAGTGTTACTGTTCAAACGACTAGTGAACAGTGAATGGTGAATAGTGATGTTACTGCTCAAACGGCTAGTGAACAGTGAATAGTGATGTTACTATTCATGCGGCTAGCCGCGAGGTAACCGAAAAACCATTTTGAGAGAGATCTTCTTGTGGGGACTTTAAGCCATAGAATCAAGCTAGGAAACATGTTTTAAATCATTTTAAGAGTTTTAAAAACATGAAAACTAAAATGCCTAAGATGATTTAAAATTTTTAAAACATTGGCTAACTTGATTTATAAAAACTCATTTTCAAACTACATGCAACCATGTTTAAAACACAAATATGCATGAAACATGAATTCTGAAAGTTTTAAAACCATACAAGTGAAAATTAAGATTTCAAGATATTCTAAATCAATGCATGTGTGAAAATTCATGAGATGAATAAAATGATAATGCATCCATCAAATTGCAAATACACAAAATCCCTAACAATCTTCCCCTTTGTAATTTGATGGCAAACCTTACTCAACACTAATTCTTCACACTTAGTCTCCAGCTCCTCCTTGGTTGGACAAGGCTTGAAATATTCTTGGATGCTCATTTGACTTGGCTTGGGCTCTAGCTCTTTTTCTTCAATCTTCTTGATGCTTGGAGCTTGATCAATCTTCAAGTTTCTCTTCGTCTTCCTTTCTTTAGGCCAAGCATCTTCTTTAGCTCCTAAGCTTTCTTCTTTCATCTCTCCCCCTTAGACCATGCACTCTTCCTTTGGCAAGATATACAATCTCTCCCCCTTTGGAAGATAATACAATATCTCCCCCTTTGACATTAAACTTGAATATTCTCTCCCCCTTAATCTCTCAATTTTCTCCCCCTTTGACATTAAATTGCAAAGGTATCATCAATTGAAGAGGGTAGGAATTTCTTCAAGTTGTACCTACACACATGAAACAAGGAAAATACCTTTTAGTAGCACCTGTTAACAAATGAAATCGAAAATGAAATTCATAACAGGATATCATGTATGGGTGTTAAGCTTATAAGGGTATCAGAGCCAATATAAGAGTGAATTTGATCAAAACTAATACTTCATTAGAAGGTTTTCACTCCCCCTCAATCCATACTCTTCTTTTGTCAAACTTGTGACAAGGATTTAACTATATGGGCAAGAAGAAGATGGTTTAACCAATTGAGGGTTAACTTCAAGAGAAGGATTAGATTCCAATTGACTATTAAGCTCAATATGATCAAATTACCAATATAAAGAGCAAGTTCATGGAGAAAAGCAATCATGGATATCAATTGAAATAAAGAATATCAATTGAGATTTAAGGATATGACTATTAACTCAATCACTCTAAAATGGATTTAAAAAGAATATAACTACTAGGAATGATCCAATTTTGAGCTATCCATGATGAAATGGATTTTACTAAACATAGCATCAAACAATATAACTATGAAAATCATATGCTATGTAAGTTTTAAAATCATTTCATACATTCATTAAATATAACTATCATGAGCAAGATGAGTGAAATGAAATTCAAACATGAAGCCTACCTCAACCATAAACCAACCAAGATTATGAATACATAAACATGGTGGTCATGTGATTTACCTATAAATGTATGAGGGGTGGCAAACATGAAGATTCTGATGCTAATAAAATGTGACAAATATAAAATCAAGCATCATAAAAGAACATTCATCACTTTTAAATAATATAACTAAAGAGCATGGCGATGAACAAAAGAAATTGCATAAAAACTTTTAAAAAATATGCAATTTTAAAAGTGTCAAATCATACGAAACAACATCTAAGACATCCATCAAACAATAGATATAACTATGAAATACAAGGAATGGATTTCAAAGAGGTTCATATGATTAAACACTACTATGAGGTTGAAACATGTATAAGAATGACATCACAAGGAAAATACACATGAATCAACGACATAACCATCCATAATAACTAGAAAGCATAAAGGATGGGTTTGAGAGTTCTAGTATGGTTTCTACAAATGTGACTAAGATCACAACCATACAAGAACTAAATGACATTTGCATAGAGAGGATCAATTAAAATCAAGATCTAACATGTAAAAACTCCAATCTAGCAAATGTACAATGAGAATCATGAAACATTATCACTATGCATTGAAAAGATGCACAAGTCTATGTATAGAATGCAAAACTATTTCATGATTCACAAAACATACAAATCAATTTGCACATAAAAGAAAGTAACTAGAAGAGCAAAGAAGCAAATTGTTTGTAACAACAATCATTTCCATTTCTAAGATGATAAAAACAAATGCATAAGGAAATGATAACATGGAACATGCTTTGAAAAGTATAACTAAAGAAGTTTTAAAGCAATTCCATTCAAACAATCTTCAAATCATAAACAAAATCCAACAATGGACAAAATGAGTATGAAAATGAAGATAAAACATTTTTCAATTTGTATTCCAAAGAATATAACTACAAGGGCTCATACAAATTGAACACATATTTTCCATACCAAAGGATATAATTAGTAAGATCATGGAAAACTTAAATTGATTCAAATCATTTGTTTTTAAAGAAAAATCTTACTCTAACATTCAAACAAATGATTTTGCAAAATCAATTGATTATGTAGGATCTAGCTATGAAAGCTTTTGAAACCATAATCAATTGAACATGTAGAAATGCATTGCAAGATATATAACTATATGTGAGCAAAAAGCAAATCTAACATGAGAAAATTATAATCAAAGTGATTTTGAAAACCATGATATTTAACTAGAATGGTGCAAGAAGACAAAATCAATTGATTACAAATAAACATTGCATTTAAAGAAATGTAACTAATGAAAGAACATAAATGCAAATGAACATGACCAACAAAAAAAAATTTAACTAAAAAGCATGGTTGGTCAATGAGGTCCAAGGCCTTAAGGTTTGTCTAAGTATATAACTTTAGGAATCCACCTAAGGTCTTGAGAGGTTTGGTCTTTGAGGTCTAAGTTTAAAATCCCACCAATTTTAGGAGATTTGACTTGATAAATTTTCAATTTAGACTTATCACCATGATGTTTAGATTTAACTAAATTTGGCTTAGGTTGGTGATTAGTCTTTTGAGGTTGGTGAGTTTGTTTGTTAGGGGATTGGTTTCCTTTTCTTTTCTTCTTATTTTCTCTATTTATTTGACTTTTGAATTTGAGATTTAACTTTGCAACTTTCTTCAAAAGTTCTTTCATTTGTTGAGTTATGGGAGGAAGATTGAGAAGCTTTTTGTTAATAGATTCTTTTAGAGTTGGTTTAACTTGTTTAACCTTTTTAGAATCTATTTTAGGAGACTCCTTTTTAATAGGTTTTACTTGTTTATTCTTCTTGGAGTCTTCCTTGATTTTTAGTGTCTTAATCATCATAGAATTTGATTTTACTTTCTTTGGTTCAAAAATGATTTTAGACACATGGCTTCTCCTTGATTTGCACTCAAACCTAAAATGTCCTTCAATGCCATAATAATTGCATTTAGTTTTGGGCAAGGAAGTGTGAGTGCTAGAGAATGAGGACTCACCTTTAACAAATTTGTTGGTGAACTTAGGGTCATGAGAAATATTCCTATCAAATCCAAGACCTGTCCTATCTCTTTGTGATTTACCCAATTTAAATAACTTTTCAAATTTTTCTTCACTTTGGGTAAATTTGCACTCATACTTTTGTTTGTAAGTTTTAAGTTGAGTGACTTGGTTTTTAAGAGTTGAATTTTCATTTTTAACTTTTGTTAGTTCAATTTCAATTCCCTTAAATTTATTTAGTTCTTCATGGGCAAGTTTTAATTCAAATTTAATTTCATTAATAACATTGGATCCAAGTTCTAGAGTTTTTATCTTATTTTGTGCATTAGATAGATTTTCCATAGAAATGGTCAACTTAGATTCAAGGTTGTTAATGTTTTCATTTTGTGTTTGTAATTGATCTCTTAGTTTAGAATTTTCCTTATTAAGATTATCACAATCTATCTTTGATTCTCTTATGTCATCTTTAATATTAGATAGATTATGTAAAGAGATCATGAACTTAGATTCTACACAATTTATTAATTCATCTTTTTCTCTAAGTTCATTTTTAGAAGAGACTAATTCTTGGTTTAGCCTTTTAGATTCTTCTTTTAATCTTTTATTCTTCTTAGAAAGCTCTAAGGACCATGTGTACAATTCCTCATAAGCTTCACATTCATCATTTTATTCTTCTTTTAATTTAACTTTAGATTCATTAATTTCAATGTTTGAATCTCCAATAGATGGAAAAAGAGGGGGTCTAGAAGAATCTCCAGAAGAATCTATAAGGTCTAGCACAGTGGAGTCCATTCTAATAATTTTCATGGGGTACACAACTAGGGTATTAAACTCTAGGTTTTTGCACCTAATCAAGAGTTCCAAACACTTGATCCTAGAAATAGAGCACGAGGCTCTAATACCAATTGAAAGTCCACGGATCCTACCCTAGAGGAGGGGGGGGGGGTGAATAGGGTGAGCTACAATTAGTGACCAACTATGACCAATTTTAACTTAACTAAATCAATTAGTCACATGTGATGATTAATCAAACAAAATGCGGAAGCTTAAACAAACACAATCACCACAATGCTATCACCACAACACAAGATTTATAGCAGTTCGGCCTCAATGCCTACATCCACTACCGGCTTGTGACTCAACACCCTACCGGATTTCCACTATTATGCTTTTCAGAAGGCTAAGCAATAACCTCTACAATATGCTTTCCAAGGATAAACAATAACCTTACAATGTTATTTTTCTAGGCTAAACAACAACCTATACACAATGCTTTTAAATGGCTAAGCAATAACCTTAGAAGTAAATGATTTCTCTCAAAGAAAATGTCTTCACAAAACACTCTAAGAGATTACAATTTAAGCTCAAATAAATTGCCTCTAAATAGGCGGATATGAAATTGTAAAACAAACTCACACAACACACTAAGAAATGCAAAGATGAATGCTCATGAGGTGTGTGTGTGTAGTACTTCAATCAAGTTAAAATTAAGTCCAATGAATTTTATGCTTAAAGCATTTCAAAGTTTAAAGCACATAAAAGATATGATTGAAGTCAAATGCAAATCACTTGAACAATTACAAACTTGTGAATGATATGAAAATCTAAAGATCACAAGTTGTATGAAAATGATTAAGACTAATCAAGTGATGCATGTGCAATGTTGTTTTAAAAAGACAAAGGTTTAACTAAAGTTCTAAAGAGATTGAAAACAACAATGAAGATTCAAACAAGTAAATGAATCATGCCATAAAAGGAATCAAGGATTTTGCAAAGCATGATTAACAAAGTTTATAAAACAAACTTGGTTTGAATCATGAAGTAGAATTCAATACAAATAAATCAAAGATTAAATATGATAAGGATTCAAAACATCATTGTTATCATGCTAAAAATCATTTACCAAAGATTTAAAACAAAGTATATAACAAATAATAAAGAGAGGTAAAGCTTACTTAGTGATTTAACTTCATTAATCCAAGCTTGAGCTTTACTAATGACCCCCTTGATCTCTCTTATTTCATTACACTTTCTTTTGTCTCCAAACACCTCAAGAAAGGCTTAGAAGTTCCTCCTTCCTTGGCCTCAAAACTCCTCAAAAGTTCTACATGTTTTCTCAAAGAAAATGTCCCTTTTTATAGCCAAAAAGGTTACTAACGGCTAGCCCAACGGTTATAAAATGGCTAGTGAACAGTGAACAGTGAATAGTGTTACTGTTCAAACGGCTAGTGAACGGTGAATAGTGAATAGTGATGTTACTGTTCAAATGGCTAGTGAACGGTGAATAGTGAATAGTGATGTTACTGTTCAAACGGCTAGTGAACAGTGAATAGTGATGTTACTATTCATTTTAAGAGAGATTTTCTTGTGGGGACTTTAAGCCATAGAATCAAGCTAGGAAACATGTTTTAAATCATTTTAAGAGTTTTAAAAAACATGAAAACTAAAATGCCTAAGATGATTTAAAACTTTTAAAACATTGGCTAACTTGACTTATAAAAACTCCTTTTCAAACTAAATGCAACCAAGTTTAAAACACAACTATGCATGAAACATGAATTATGAAAGTTTTAAAACCATACAAATGAAAATTAAGATTTCAAGATATTCTAAATCAATGCATGTGTGAAAATTCATGAGATGAATAAAATGATAATGCATCCATCAAATTGCAAATACACAAAATCCCTAACAGGAGGAAGGTGGTGAATTGAGACTTTACTGAAGCTTGCACCTCATGCATCTGTGCTTGCTGCGAGGCTACCTGGGACTCTAGGGACTCTAGTCGTAAAGCCATCTCTCTTTTATCATTTTCCATCTCCTCGAAGAGCCTTCTATCCTCATCACCTCGCCTTCTTAACTCCTCATTATCCCTTTCTAGTTGCGCGTGGATCCACTACCCAGCTGTACATGTCGTGGGCTTTGGACTAGCCCCACGACCACGTATATATGCTGATCGCTCTGGTCCAAGCACTGCCTCCAACCTCTCATCCTCGGTCATGGAAGGAATGCCCTCCTCCAACGGTTGAGACTCTAGCTTCTTAAGCTCATCCTACATTTAACAATCAATTTTTATTATCAATCAATTTAGTTATATATATAATATAAAAAATTGAAATGGAAATAAAGAATGGAACAATAAGTTACATAGACTTCCAGGGAACTCAAATCCACCCAAGCGTCTTTCTTCTTGCTAAACTGGGTAGTGAACCACAATTTAGTCCGCAAAGGCTCGTTCCCCATCTCAAGATCACGTTGTCATTACACAAGGTAACACATAAAATATTTATTTAATAAACAAATTGTTCTAAAACTATGAGTGAAGTTTACTCTATCATAGCTGATCGGAGCAAAAGCTTTTGTCCCGGCAATATGGCCAATAGTCTACTTTTTCTTGTTATCCTTGTTTCTATTGCTAATTCTCTGCATTCATGAACCATAAATTATAAGCAATACATGTATAAATGATAGATTGAAAGGGTAGACAATATAACTTAATTAACATCCAAATCATGAATTCTTCGGATCCGAAATACCTATTATCCATAAGTTTGATTCATACAAATAAGATTTTCCAAACAAGGAATTAGGGCTTTATCATGATACAACAAAATCAATAGTGATACAGAGTCCCAACATCCTTCACAATCTCTTTATGCTCTTGTTTCTAGTATCCAACTTCTTATGCACCCAAGTTTTGGTACTAGTTGCTGACGGCCGTTCTTTCGCTTGATCTGCCCCTAACACCACCACCGACGGCAGAACCTTAGCTACAATTAACCAAACGCTTAGTTACTGAAAAAATTATTGATGTGCAATTTAACTTGCATTCATCCTTTTTTTAAGCTTTGCAATTTAACTTCCAACTAGAGGCCACACTTTTCATACAAGCAATGCGGGATTTTTTTATGAGTGCCCTTAAGTCAGGAGGCCCCACTTTTGGGGATGTCTGGGATTTGAAAACCCACATCATCTACTTGTGGGACATCCCGCAATTGAATATTTTCCTGATAAGAGGTTTATGAAATAATCAAACATCATCTACAACCTTGTGCGGCTCCTTGAGTTTGAAATAACCTGACAGGCATAAGGATAGCAAGTTTCTATTTCAAACTGGGCAGTTGTCAATCATTTATATTAAGAGAGACTAATAGTTACTAGTCACACTTAAGTTTAAAGTGGTGTTCAAAAAAACATTAAAGAAAAAGGAAAAAAATAAAAGAAATAAATGTTACCCCACTTTTCCCGGTGCATCTTTCCAATCCATAGGGACAGGTGTATGATGCATTAAATTTTCTTTGATGATCCCTTAAACCATTATAGCAAGATATTAAATAAATCAAAGGTCAAGGCAAACACATGATATGCAATTACTGTCTCCAAAATAATACCTGAGAAAGACCCTTTATTATAGAACCAATATTTGGAATGGCAAACCAATAAATGTTTGAATCAATCGGCTGGCGAGCCTGCAATTATGCGGATAACCCAAGAACATAAAATATGATTGAAATCAAATTACAGTATTTCAATGTTTTTTAAATCAAATTGCAGTATCTCAGTGAGACGTTTTCATGCTTGCATGTTTGCTAGGAGAGATGGTGAAATGGGATGTGTATAAATATAACACAGTGCTCTTAAAGTCTTTAACCTGAACACGACTTTGTATCAACTAAAAATAGAGTATCTCTACTTGAACTCTACTATCACTAATACGAAGAAAAAACATGTCAAAAAGAAATAATTTCTTCCCATCAAGAAGATTTGTCTTACATGGCGATCTTAAATCCTGAACACGAACGCTCGCCACTGTATGTACTTTAGTCATGTTTGACATTCACTAGGCCTAATGTTTCCTACTCCTTAAATCAGGTATTTGTTGTGATTCAAAAACATAAAACTTTGATAGAAGGAGTCCATAATGTTTTTGATCTGGGCAAAATGTAATTCTATATAATTTAATCGAGTTTGTGTTGTGCCCAACCATGCATAGATTGGATATAGTATCAAGAAATGATGAATCAATTTTGCTGTATAATTTGGGTAACCAATTCAATTAAGTGCCCAGAATTTAGAAATAAAAGATTTGACACTCTCTAACTCCCAAACGCTCAAAAAGTATATTGTAAAAATGGGTATATATTGGTACCAATGGACTTTGCCACATGAAACTTGAATTGGGACCATATAAATACAGACCTTAGCACAGTCCAGTGAAAGCTAAACGAAGACCAGTACAGTAGTGTTTGAACCCAGTCAGACAAAAATCAAATTGTTCATCTACCTTTATTTCCTACTAACAATTTGATTAAATTAAATTCTTATAAGAAAATTAGTGTTAATTGTTCATCTCTCTCCATCTGTTCCTTGTGTTCCCCTCATGGTAGTGGTTTCCCAGGTTGTTCTTTTTTAAGGATTAGGGAAATTATCTGTCAAGATCTTAGCCAAATATACTTGCATTCTTGTAAGGGTATACTTACAAGTAACATGGAGTGTAAGAGATGAATAATATTCTCACATTGTTTTCAATTTACTTGTAAGGGTATTTATGCCCTTTGTCTTGTGCCCTAATAACATACTGTAGACACAATATAAATAAATAAATATAGTGTAGATACCTCTCTTGGATTATAGAATAACTGAATATACAGTTGTTCATTCTCTCTAATACATTCTCTACTTTAAACTTTACATCATATATAGAACTAAACCATGAAACTTTTTTATGCCCCCAGAGATCAGAATACCAAACAATTGAGCAATTAAATGTGAACTTTGTATTCAGTAAAACATAACTAATTTTGTTATTAAGCACAGTATAAAAGAGATAATTAAGAAACAACTATGAACCTCATCATGACATCAATGAGGTGAACAGAAAAGGATAGACCAAATTGCATAACCAGTAGAAAATGAGAATATTAGCAATAACTTGTCTGACTGCTGTTTATGTATTGTGAAATTAAAAAAAAAAAAGGATGGATAACAATACAAAGATATCCTACAAGTAGACCAGCATTGATTAAGAGTGATATATGGTCATCTGTCACTTTGCCTCCAACTGATAGAAGTGAACACTGCAATGCGAGAAAGAGTACTAAAACTGTAAAAAACAAAAAACAGAGAACATTAAGGGACTTATTAGGTCACATAGAGAATGCCACATGTAAAATTAACTTTCAAACCTTAAGTATAAAGTTTAAAATCCTAATGTTTAATGCAATAACAAAGGAACAATTCAGTAACTTGGTCAATTAGATCAAGATTGTGTTGACAAAAAAATAATAATAATTACACAATTGAGATGAATTGAGATCAAGATGCAGTACTTTATCAATACAGTTAATAATGAAATATTAGATGAATAAAATGGAGTGTCTGATAAAAACTAACATCAATTCATTTTAACCAGTAGAGCCAGCCCGATAATCATGGGAGTTTCTTGGTCAAGAATTTTTATGAGAGGGTGAGCGGTTGAGGGGAAAAATCAGATTACAAACCCTCCTCCAGACCAAGCATTTTGTTGCATTGTTTATTTGGAAAAGATTCTTACAGTTGATCACTTGAGAAGCCGACAACTTGGATGGGCGAATGTCTGCATTTTATGCATACAGAATGGTTAAAACATTCACACTCATTCTCTCATTGCCCTTTTGCAAGATGTGTATAGCGGATACTTTTAGGCTTTAGCCTCTTTGAAGCAGTTTTAGTAATGCCAATAACATTGTGGATCTAAGGAAGCTTGAAGGTTTCCTGTGGAGACCCATCAAGGAAGTTTGAAAATTGAGAGATACACATAACTATTCAAGTTTAAAATTGAGAGATACATATAAAAGACAAAGTCAATCTGGGTGCCATTTACAGAGACTTAATGGCCACAAGCAGAGGAGCTGAATGTTATAATACAAATCTATATCTTAACTTCCCCTTGTCGATGATATTAGATAGCATAAATAACTTCCTCTAAGCCTCATTCCATCTATCTTGGTTGCCTACTATCATAAAATGGATTCACCTACAATGTAGGTGTCACTTAATTTTTCACTTGGAAATGGTTACCTATATTATAATTAATAGACAAAAGAATCTACAGTCGGTATAAATTATCTAATCCATTCTCAGAGAACTAGACCACCTTGTATTCATTAATTCAACAATTTCAGTGAAGTACCTACCCTGATTATTAAGTAGTATGACAGTAAGGCCTTAGCATTAACACCACATTCATCTCTGTAATCATCATCGCAGCCTTATCTAATCTATTTCCATCAGCTTTATAAGTTCTACTATTTTGCTCAACCCTACTAGAAGCAAAATGGAAACCCAACTATGTAAGAATTCATGCAAATGTGTGCAGACATTGGGATCAGCTAGTTCTTATGAAACATCAGTTCCCTCCTAATGTGGATATGCCATGTTCACTATGTGAAATGAAACAAAGGTATATGAATTTCTAATGGCCTGTTTTTCCGACTTTGAGTCTGTTAGCCCTCTACCAACTATCGAGCTTTATTAAGACCATAACAAATTATTACCTTAATCCTATCTTAACACATATCCTAATGATCACAATCACATGAGCTAAATAAATGCATAACTCATTCTCTCAACGGTCCCTCCTCACTACTCAATCATGTAGGCCAGCCCTTACATTCCCAAAAGACTCCAGATCTCGGCATAAAGAAATCCCATGTGGGAATACATGTGAGATAGAAAGTCAAATCAAAAGCACCTGCTCATTTTCTTGTAATCTCTGAAACTGTAAAATACAACATCCAACGATTGCATAATCTAGAGGGTCAGATCTGAATCATCTAATAACTAGGACATATCAGTTTCGATAGTCAACATCATAACTATAACACACAATATATATTGCGAACTTTACCATGTTTGGTAAATGCAAGTGAAAAGGTGTGATGACCATTCCCAAGTGCAGTTAACTTCTCCATTCACATCATTCATGTATTAAAGAAGAAAAGGCATATAGAAGTAAATCTTCAAGCAGAGTCCAACACTTCCAGCCAATATAGCACCTCCCACTCCCAGACATCCTAAATATGTGGGTGAAAGCTATAAACCACTTTACCAAACGATCAAGCCGTTAGTATTTGTTAGAAATGTTGACAATTTGGTCTTCTAAGTGAGACATAATGCATTTATTTTCATAAATATTAAAGGTTTGCTGGCTAGAGGGAGATTATATCGTCATATATCTCTGCATATGAATTACAAACTTCCTAATTAATAAGCAGTTATGTAACCTTTGCTGTGACACATCTGTTCCACACTACTAGGTCCAATCAAAACAAGCGCCACACCAGCAGCATCCATTATATATATCCTGTAAATAGTTGAGCATAAGACTGCCACTCATAAGAAGAACAATGAAGAAAAAGATAAAGATCAACACACATTAGCTGTCTAATAGAGACAAAATAAAATTAGAGACAAAGTTGCATTTATCTGGTCATAGTGCTTGCTCTTTAGGCTGGGTGTATTTATAGAACATTGGGACCTCCTCATGTATCATCACTTTGCTAGATGGCTAGTTGGATAGGATCCTTACTCTGAATAATCTTCCCAAGAAAAAACATAAGGAGTTCTTGGTGAATGTCTGTCAGTTGTGTTATCACTTATCAGGCTATTGAAGATGCTAATTCCTCATATATTCCTTCATTGCCCATTAGCTAGGCAAGTGTGGGATTATATCTCCCTTCTTTAAAATCAGTTTGATGTGGATATGTCATTTGAGTTATAGTTTGACCCAAAAGTAGCAATCATATTCATACTTGTCATAATAAGTGGAAGAGAAAAAACCCAAACAACATTAGCTACAGATGGATGTAGCATTGGTCCAGCCATTCCATAAATAGGTTTAGTCAGGTCCACATTCAATGAAGTGTTGCCTTTATCTTTTTAAATTGCATGCTTAAATATGCTCATGAAAATCACCAGCAACTAACACAGATCCTTGCAATTCCGATTGCTTTTTTCTCAAATACAAAAAAAAAAAAAATTTGAGACATGCATATTACTACTATTCAAGTTTAAAAATGTATTTTTCAACACAAATCATGAGACACTCATCAAAAAGAGTTCCTATTTTTTTTTTATTATTTCATATGCAACAGTCTCCATATTCATCTGAAAGACACAATATGAGACCAGTTTGAATATGTAGACGTTCTCCTTCCTTTTCAATTCTTTCTCCTTCGGTTTCCCCTTGAAGAGTTACCTAGAAGAACCCATATGGGTACAACTCAAAGATAAGCATTTCTCTACCCAAATTCCATTCATGGCATGCAATGTAAGCATTGGATTGGTTTGGGAAGGAATTCAAGTAACCATGTAAGCATCAACCACAGTCAGTCTTCCACGCATGAGAATTATGGGTTTCAATCACAGAGCAATTTGGATGTAGTTAACATGACGAATGATGTTATACCTCTTGTACAGATATCGATTTCAACAGATTCATCATCTGCTTCAATGATTCTTAGTGAATATTGTTCCATCTGATTCAGAAAGAAGTTCCAGCATGAATGCCCCTTACTGTTGAATTTTGATATCACGCACAAATTCTTGTAGATTCTACCTAATATGAGAAAACATAATCCCTATTAAGCAATTCTAAACGGTTCAACGGGAAGGGGCATAATACCAAATATCATATTACAATTAACCACACCTAAAACCAATGAAATCAAAATTCAATTATCTAACAACACAAGTTCCATATCAAACCCCATTAAAGAGAAAAACCCAAACAACTGTAAATCCCCAAGTAAGAAAACCTCCAAAAAACCAACCCGCGACCCTCAGAAATAGAATAAGAAAGATGTTACAATTTTCTAACCAGATCCTCAATTCTTTTATGTTGATGTTGAAGAGAATCCAAATTCAAAGCAAAAGGGAGAGGGGGTTACTGAGATAGTGATGGGTTTACAAAAACAAGAAAAGAGTTATACAAGAAGGGTTACTGAGATAGAAAGAGGGGTCGGTTCTGCTGGGGAGGATACCTGGGCATCGGAGCTTTAGATCGGAGAGAGAGGCAGAGACGAGGCAGAGAGATTTCTTCCCTCCGACAGAGAGATAGCCGATTTCTTCCCTTTTGTGTTTCGGAGAAAGAGAGACAAAAGAGACCGAGAAGGGAAGAGTGGTAAGATACAGAGAGGATTTTCTCTCTACTATAGAGAAGAAAATCGTTGGCGGGACTTGTAAGCGCATAAAAAGTCACTCACAAAGATAAGGGGTGTAGCCGGAGCTCTTTGGTTGAACACCGATGCCTGCCTGAAACCTGAGAAGGGGAGGAAGAACAGTAGGTCAGAGGACCCTAGCTGTGGGCAACGCAGGGCTCTCCGATGCCTAAGTCAGTATGAGTACTGGACAGTAGGATGGAGATTTTGGGGAAGAAAATGGCGTACCAGCAGGTGGTGTAAGTGTTGGCCATGGTTTTTCAGAAGCTGTTGCTGTGTTTATATAAAGGAAGAGAGGAGAGTGAGGTGGCTAGCCATCCCATCATAGCCCACTCTGTCAGGCACTAGGGAGGTATAGGGACTACAGTCCCATCGTAGCCTTTTCTGGCATCTGTGGACGCCTATCTATCAGGAAGCATGGGCGGTATGGGAGGCTCTGTCAGAGAGTATGGGCGGTGCCCTTGTCTCGTCGCACGTGCTGTAGCGTGCATGAGCGTCCAAGGGAGGACAGCTGTCAACCCCTGCCTTGGCTAGTTCTGGCATCCTGACCTCGGTCAGGGTGTGTTGTTGAGGTCGGGGAGCTGAGGTCGGTGAGCGACCTTGACTTGGCTAGAGACCTCGCAAGGACGCCGAAGTGGATGACCGGGATGAAGTACCTAGCCGGGCTGGGGACGCCCTAGCCGAGGTGGAGCTCTGCCGAGATGGAGGAGTTGTGCAAGGGGCCGAGATGGAGCTCCTGGCCGAGACCAAGGTGACTAGTGAGGCAAGGGATCTCGGTTGATGCCTTGGCCCCGTTGCCGAGGTCCAGGGTGACAGTTCGGTTGGCGCCCCGGTGTTGAGTGTGCGTGGCCATGGTGAGGCTTTGACCGAAGTGGGAGCACTTGGCCGAGCTGGTGGAGGTTAAGACGAGCCTTACCGAGATGGACTAGCTGGAGCACGAGATGGAGCACCAGGCCAGTATTCCGGTGGGTTCGGAAATATCCCCACACAATAGCCCCCCAGCTTCTGAGCTCAATAGACTTCTCTTTTGAGGTCAGAAGTTAAGTATCATGGAGGACAACACTTGTGCCTTAGAGCTACTCATAGTTTTGAGATGAATGGCTGGCAATGGACCAGAGCTATAGGTTGGCATTACTGTTAAGCTGTAACATGGTGCTTCTGCCGAGCTGGAGAGTCATACAACTGCCGAGCTGGAGGATGCATTGTTGCTGAAAGCCGAGAGATGATGGCTCATTACCAGTGGTGTACTCTTGTTTAGGAGTATTCTGCTACTGCTGCTGAGAAGGAGGCGAGCTATAGACTGGTGCTGCTGCCAAGCTGGAGACTGACACTACTGCTGAACCGGAGGAAGGATTTCTTGCCGAACTGGAGGCTGGCGCTGCTGCGAAGCTAGAGACTGGCACTGCTTGTCGAGAATGCATGTGGCCGAGACTAGCATGAGGCTGAGCCAGCGTGAGGCTGTAGCCAACACTTGGACAGACCATCATGAGGTTGAGACCAGCATGAGGCTGAGCCAGCATGAGGCCGTAGCCAACACTTGGACAGACCATCATGAGGTTGAGACCAGCATGAGGCTGAGCCAGCGTGAGGCCGTAGCCAACACTTGGACAGACCATCATGAGGTTGAGACCAGCATGAGGTCGTAAATGCGGTCGAGACCATCATGAGGCCAAGCCAGCGTGAGGCCGTAGCCAGCACGTGGACAGACCATCAAGAGGTCGTAAATGCGGTCGAGACCATCGTGAGGCCGAACTAGCGTGAGGCCGGAGCCAGCACGTGGACGGACCATCAGGAGGTCGTAAATGCGGTCGAGACCATCGTGAGGCCGAACCAGCGTGAGGTCGTAGCCAGCATGTGGACGGACCAGCAAGAAGTCAGGGCGCGTAGCCTGAGACCTTCATGAGGCCGAACCTGCGTGAAGCACGTAGCTAGCACGAGGGCGACACCAGCACGAGGTGGAGAATCTGGCATGTAGCCTGAGTCCTTCATGAGGCCGAACCTGCGTGAAGCGCGTAGCTAGCACGAGTTTGACACCAGCATGAGGTGGAGAACCTGGCGCGTAGCCTGAGACCATCATGAGGCCGAACCTGCGTGAAGCGCGTAGCTAGCACGAGGGCGACACCAGCATGAGGTGGAGAATCTGGTGATGCCGCCGTGATGCACGAAGTTGAGATCTAGCACATAGCCGAGATTCAAGAGAACGAGATCTGGCGCACAACCGAGATGTAGGAGCATGGGCTCTGGATGACTGATGGCGGTAGAGGACCATGCGATCAAGGCTGACAGTAGAGGACCGTGCCGTCGAAATGACGGTAGAGGGTCGTACGATCGAAGCCGACTGTAGAGGGTCGTACCGGTGTCATCAAAGCTAACGGCGCCATCGAAGCTGACAGTAGAGGACCGTGCCGCCATGACGGTAGAGGGTCATGCGATCGAAGCTGATGGGCGGTCGAAGCTGAAAGATGATTGGAAGCTTCAGTAGCCCCCCGAGCTGGAAGAGACTTCTGCCGAGCTGGGGGCTGCTGTCGAGATGGAGGCATTCACCGAGATGGAGGATTCCGCCGAGATGGAGGCTACCTGGTCATTTTCGTAGAGGTTGAAATGCTCCTGGGCTCGGTGTCGCGACCCAGGACCGGGATTAGGGGAGAAGCCAAGTCCGGGATTGGGACGGTGATGATGCCGCGCCACGTGCATCTCTTTGGCTAAACCGCACATGGAGTTAAGAAAATGTTTATCCGTGCATGTGATTTCCCGCAGGGTTCCGCGGTGAGGATTATCTTTACACATCATCTCACATATAAGCATGTCAAACACATATTCAAGATTGCGGGAGCGTGTAGCAAATCATAATAATGTTATTCCATCCCATAAACAATAGTGATTTATATTTGACATGACAAGATATCAGAATGAGCAATGATCCCATGCATATTTCCCCCAAAAGTAAAGTTAAGAGTGTTTACAAAAGATCAGTTGATTAATGCTACAACCAAATGAAACCCAAAATAAAGTTATCACAAGCTCCTTAAAATGTGTCGTTCTCAAGGCAAGGCCGAATGTCTAAATGACATCGTCGGCTTGCCACTCAATCACACGCTGCGGTTCACCGACCGCCTCCTCAGGCTCCTCCTCAATGGCAATAAGCTCGGAACCTGAGTACCAAAATAAATGGATCAGACACGACGGTCTGGCAGGTGGATGAAAAGATATAACAATAATAAAATAATGATACTATGCAGGAGTTTAGAAAACCTGTGTATAAATAATGAATTTCATAAAAGATAATGCATCAAAGTTTCAAACCCTTAGGCGTTGACCCATGACAGACAGGCAGTTCGCTCGAGCGAACTGGGAGGTTCGCTCGGGCGAACAGCTCTCTGTCTGGGGTTCGCTCGAGCGGACTTAAGGTTCGCTCGAGCGGACCTGCTTGGATCAGGTTGGCTCGAGCGATCATAGGGTTGGATCGAGCCAACGAGGTTCTGTGACGGGTTCGCTCGAGCGATGTGTCATGGTCGCTCGAGCGAACTGTCCAGAAACTGTTTTTTTCTGAGTACAGTTCGTTCCTTCCTTTTTCTCCTCCTTTGGGCATCCTTTTATACATACAATTGAGGGTCTCAAACCCTCCTTTCAACCCATTCAATTCATCATCAACTCCTCTAACAACCATTCCCATAAATCATTCATTTCTCCATCACTTCCATCTCATTCAATGCAAGACATCTCCATAAATGAAAATCCATAAATGATCATAAATGATCTAAAAGCAAGACAATAAAGCACATGTTTTCTAAGAGAACTATTAATAGCCTAACATTATGCATGTTTCCAAAATCATAAAAACTCATAAGATAAGTTAGGTGAAAGCAATGAATAAGAGTTCAAATCTTTATAAACATGCAATTATGAAATCAATCCATTCATCCACTTGCCTTAGGTCCAATTGCTAAGAAAATCAAGTCTCAACACCTCTCCAAGCCAAGATACCAAATCTACACAAAACCCCCAAATCCAAACCCTAGAATATCAAAATCCAAGTAAAACAAAACGAAATCTCCCAATAAACGAAATGGAGCTTCTCTAGGGCTAAACAAACAAGACTCTAAAAGATGGGAGGGATCACTTACCTAAAAGTGGTTCAAATAAGAAGAGAGAGCTCACAAGAAGCTCTAAGGGTGATGCATGTCTTCATAAATGGTACCAATAGAAAGCTCTTGAGGTGAGGAAGAAGATTGCAAGGTCCATCTCTTGATTTAGCCAAGTTTTTGTGGGGATTTATGGGAAAGGAAGCAAGATGAACAAGGGAAAAACCCTTAGGGCTGGGATTTCTCTTCTCCTCTAGGGTTTTTGCAAGAATGGAAAAATGAAGAAGAAGCTCTCTATATATAGTAAGTGGGGATGGGGCCCACAACTTAAAGGACTTCTCGGGCTCAAAACATGGTTTTCGGGGCTTCAAACGGATTCGACGAAGAAAACAAAGTTGATTGGCGAAATTTCTAGTTTCCAAAAAGTATATATTTTGGACGTTTTGGTGACATTGAAATCGGTGTCCAGATTTTGGGTAAAAAGACCATTTTGCCCTCAAATTGTGAAAAGTCGGGTTTAGGGTCCTCGAATGGAAACGATGTCAACATGAAAGTTGTAGGGATTAACAAGATAAGTCCAATGGGGTTAAAAACATAATTTTTGGAAATCATCGGTAAACCCCAAATCTCACACAATTCGTAACAAGAACCCCCAAAGGGTCCCACAAGTAAAAGGTTCTCCAAATTCCCTAAAAGCTATTCTAATCCCCAACTAATCCAAAAACCACTAACATACTTAGAACTAAAACATAACTTAATTAACTCTAATCGAGGTCTCTCGGGTCGGGGTCTTACATCCTCCACCCCTTAGGACATTTGGTCCTCCAACTGGAAATTAAAACTCACCTCCGGTAGGAGATGTGGGTACTTCTTCTGAACTTGATCCCGTAATTCCCATGTTGCTTACTCCGGTCCATGATTCTCCCAAAGCACTTTGACCCACTGAATAGTCCGAGTTCTCAATTCTTGTTCCTTGGTGTCAATAATCTGTTTCGGCTTCTCAACATATGTAGCATCTTCTCGGATTTCCAATGGTTCATAACGAAGTATGTGTAGTCTGTCGGGAACGTACTTCTTCAACATCGACACATGAAAAATATTGTGTACGCTGGAGAGCTCAGGTGGTAAGGCTAATCTGTAAGCCACATCACCAATCTTACTCACGATGTCATATGGTCCAATGTATCTCCTAGACAATTTGCCCTTCTGTCCAAACCTCAAGGTTCCATGAGTAGGTGACACTTTCAAGAAAACCTTATCTCCTTCTTTGAACTGTAAATCCCTTCTGCGAGAATCTGCATAGCTCTTCTGCCTACTATGAGCCACTTTCAGACGTTCTTAGATCAACTTGACCTTGTCACTTGTCTCACTAACAATGGTCGGTCCATGGAAATTGCGAGTACCAACTTCTTCCCAACAAATAGGTGTCCTACACCTTCTGCCATACAAAGCCTCAAAAGGCGCCATACCAATACTCGAGTGGAAACTATTGTTGTAAGCGAACTCACACAACGGTAAGGCTTCATCCCACTGAGTCTTGAAATCTAACACGCAAGCTTTGAGCATATCCTCAAGCGTCTGAATTGTCCTCTCTGACTGACCATCGGTTTGTGGGTGATAGGCTGTGCTGAACTGTAACTTCGTGCCCATAGACTCATGTAGTGTCTTCCCAAAATCTCGAGACAAATCTACTGTCTCTATCGGAAACTGGCTGTCCATGACGACTGATGATCTCTGTGACGAACAACTGTGCCAAAGGTAACATATGCATCTTCTTCCTTGTCTTCATCGATAGGAAATGAGCTGATTTGGTGAGATGGTCCACTATGACCCAAATAGCATAATTGCCTTTACTAGTCTTCGGTAAACCCGAGATGAAATCCATAGTAATGTGCTCCCATTTCCATTCCGGAATCTCTAATGGCCGTAGTAACCCTGGAGGTTTCTGATGTTCTGCCTTGATCAACTGACATGTCATACATCTAGAGACGAAAGCTGCTGTCTCTCTCTTCATGTTATTCCACCAAAATCTGTCCTTCAAGTTCTGATACATCTTCGTACTGCCCGGGTGTATGGAATACTTGGTATTGTGAGCCTCGGTCATGATATCATTCCTTAAATCCTCCAAGTTAGGCACACATAAACGGTCTCGGTAGTACAAAACTCCATCTACAACACGAAAATCCGGACGATCTGCCAAATGCTCAAAAATCTTAGCCAACTCTGGGTCTTGCAACTGATTCTCTTTGATCTTCTGAATGAAAGAAGGCTCTGACACTGACATATTTGCCAACATGACACCCTCTCTTAGTGGATGAAAATCTACTCCCAACTCTTCTAACTGCTGTACCACATAAGTCCCTCGAAGACTTGCCATGCCCACTGACTTTCTGCTCAAGGCATCTGCAACTACATTCGCTTTCCCCGGGTGATACTTGATAGGAAAATCGTAATCTTTGATGTATTCCATCCATCTTCTCTGTCTCATGTTCAACTCCTTCTGAGAAAACAAGTACTGTAGACTACGGTGGTCGGAGTGAACCTCAAACTTCTCTCCATATAGATAATGTCTCCACATCTTCAAAGCTAAAACGACTGCTGCCAACTCGAGATCATGTGTTGCAGAGTTCTTCTCATGATCTTTCAACTGTCGGGATCCATATGCAACTACCTTCCCATCTTGCATTAACACGCATCCAAGTCCAACATTGGAAGCATCGGTAAAAATGGTAAAACCGCCGCTCCCAGATGGCAAAGTAAGGACTGGAGCTTTAGTCAATCTCTTCTTCAGCTCTTGGAAACTAGCTTCACACTTGTCCGTCCAAACATATGGTGCATTCTTCCTTGTCAACTTCGTCAAAGGTGACGCAATCGACGAAAATCCTTGCACAAACCTCCGATAATACCCTGCAAACCCAAGAAAACTCCTGATCTCCGATGCACTTTTCGGTCTGTCCCAACTCATAACTGCCTCAATCTTGGACGGGTCCACTGACAATCCTTCCTTCGAGATGATATGGCCCAAAAATGTGACTTGGTCCAACCAAAATTCACACTTACTCAATTTTGCAAACAACTGATTCTCCCTCAAAAGCTGGAGTGCTATCCTCAAATGTTCTTCGTGCTCTTCTTTGGTCTTGGAATACACCAAAATATCATCAATAAACACCACTATAAACTGATCCAAATTCTCCGCAAATATCTTGTTCATTAATGCCATGAAAACTGCCCGTGCATTAGTCAAACCAAATGGCATCACTAGAAATTCATAGTGTCCGTATCTTGTCCGAAAAGCTATTTTTGGTACATTTGAATCTCTAACTTTCAACTGATGGTAGCCTGACCTCACATCAATCTTCGAAAAGTTAGCAGCTCCTTGCAACTGATCAAACAATTCATCTATCCTTGGCAATGGATACTTGTTTTTGATGGTCACTTGGTTCAATCTCCTATAATCAATACACATTCTCATAGAACCGTCTTTCTTCTTCACAAACAAAAATGGTGCTCCCCACGATGACACACTAGGTCTCACAAAACCTTTGTCCAAAAGTTCTTGCAATTGCATCTTCAACTCTCCCAATTCTGTCGGAGCCATTCTGTAAGGTGCGATGGATATCGGAGCGGTCCCCGGTAACAACTCAATAGTGAAATCTATCTCTCTAATGGGTGGCAATCCTGGTATCTCCTCCAAAAAAACATCCAGAAATTCACAAATAATTGGGATCTCCTCCACCCTTGGGACCGTTTATCCTCCGTGATAAATGCCAAATAACCCTCACAACCACTTCTTAGAAGTCTATCAGCCTTCAACGCTGAGATAAACCCTGCACTAGGACTACTCCTTTCTCCCTGAAACAACACCCCTGCTTGGGTCTCCTCTAACTTAAAAGTTAGGGTCTTATGGAAACAATCCATAGTAGCATGGTAACCAGCTAACCAATCCATCCCTAGGATGACATCGAAATCCTGCATCTCCAATAAAATAAGATCTGCCGGTAATATTACCTCTCCTATCCTGACTGAACAACTAGGGTAAAAAGTTCTACAAACAACTTCCTTACCTAAAGGGGTAGTCACAGTCAAAATGAAACTCAACTCTCTAGCATTCATATCAATCAACTTAGCAAATTTTGGAGATAGGAATGAGTGAGTAGAGCCAGGGTCAAACAAAACCCTAGCATCAAAACCACAGATGAGAAGTGTACCTTCCACTACATTGCCTTCAGCCTCTGCGTCAGCTTTATTGACAGCATAGAGCTATGCCCTCCGTGGTGGCCTGTTCTGTCCTTGCTGTTGCCTGCCCTATTGTGCGTTCCTATTCTGATTCTGAGGATGTTGATTCTGATTCTGCCCTTGCTGACGGGCCTGTTGTTGTTATTGTTGTTGTGGCCTGAACTGTTGCTGAGGTGCCTGTTGCTGTAGTGGCCTTGCTTGATTCTGAACTACTAATGCATTCTGAGGTGGTGCCTGACGCTGTACTCCCTGCTGCTGTATATTCTGTCTATCTGGCCTTGGGCAATCCCTCATCTGGTGCTCCAATGAACCACATCTAAAACATGCCCCTGTGATAGAACGACATTGGGCATTCCCATGATGTTTTCCACAATGGATACAAGCTCCTTGATTCTGTGCATTCTGCTCTTGTCTTGGCCTCTTGTTCTGATTGTTTCTTTGTTGATAGTTCTGCTGCTGGCCTTGACCCTTTCCTTGGTTCTTGATAATTTTGTTGTGGAAATTCTCAAATTTATATGCTCTCTTGACAGCTTCTTCAAAGGTGGCGGGTGGTACAACCCCGATAGCGTCCCTCTCAATAATCAGGGTGAATCCCTCAAGGAACTTGGTTATCTTCTTCTCCTCCGTGTCCACTAACTCCGGTGCATACCTTGACAATCTCTCGAATTTGGTGAGGTATTCGAGGACTGTCATGTTCCCTTGCACAAGTTGCTGAAATTCTGTTGCCTTTTGCCTCTTGACATGTGTAGGTACATATTTCTCTCCAAATTGTCTCTTAAAGTTAGCCCAAGCTTCTGCATCAGCCATTATCCTATATTCTGCCTTGATGGTCTTCCACCATATATCTGCTAAGCCCATGAACATAGAGGCTGCAAGCTGTACTCGTTCTACACCTGTACATGTGAAGATCTCAAATATGTTCTCGGTGTGCTCAAGCCAATCATCTGCCGCCATTGGATCCTCTGTCCTCAAGAATTCTTTCGGTCCTCTCTTCCTGAACCGCTCATAAAACACATTAGGGTCATTCCCTCTATTGTTGACCGGACCAGGTTGTGCAACTGGAATTGGTTCCGGTCTCCTTTCTAGCACACCCAACAACTGTGCCTGCATCTGAGCCATCTCCCTAGCATGATCCTCGTCTTTCTTAAGCATCTGTTCTTGCAATCTGGTCTGTGTCACATGCGCTTGTGCTTGGAGTCTAGCTTGGTTCTCATTTGCCTAACATTGTTGGTCTAGCATAGCCAGCATCATCCGTTGGAATTGACTCTACATGTTGTTGTCCTGTGGTTCCTCTGCAATAGGCCCTGTATTTTCACTGTTACTAGCAACGTGATTACTGTTTGCTGCTCGTTTGCGAGGTGGCATAACGCTGCAAAACAAATTGTTAGCACATATAAATCAAGTATAGGGTGGTCACACATTGCTCACACGATTCTATCTAACGAGAGTCTAACGAATCCTCGCCACGTGCTTAAGATTTCTAGTTTCTTTTAATTGCCTGAAACATGTCCCGCTCTGATACCAGTCCTGTCGCGACCCCGAACCGGGATTAGGGGAGAAGCCAAGCCCGGGATCGGGACGGTGATGATGCCGCGCCACGTGCATCTCTTTGGCTAAACCGCACACAGAGTTAAGAAAATGTTTATCCATTCACGTGATTTCCCACAGGGTTCCGCGGTGATGATTATCTTTACACATCATCTCACATATAAGCATGCAAACACATATTCAAGATTGCGGGAGCGTGTAGCAAATCATAATAATGTTATTCCATCCCATAAACAATAGTGATTTATATTTGACATGACAAGATATTAGAATGAGCAATGATCCCATGCATATTTCCCCCAAAAGTAAAGTTAAGAGTGTTTACAAAAGATCAGTTGATTAATGCCCCAAAATAACGGTCAACAAAGACCATACAACCAAATGAAACCCAAAATAAAGTTATCACAAGCTCCCTAAAATGTGTCGTTCTCAAGGCAAGGCCGAATGTCTAAATGACATCGTCGGCTTGCCACTCAATCACACGCTGCGGTTCACCGACCGCCTCCTCAGGCTCCTCCTCAATGGCAATAAGCTCGGGACCTGAGTACCAAAATAAATGGATCAGACACGACGGTCCGGCAGGTGGATGAAAAGATATAACAATAATAAAACAATGACACTATGCAGGAGTTTAGAAAACCTGTGTATAAATAATGAATTTCATAAATGATAATGCATCATTTGTTAAATAGCAACATGAACGATATAAAACAGTAGAGGCACCAAGGATAAGGAACTGTCAAGATGGCAACCACACAAAGCTACATCCTTTCTCACCGAAGTGAAGAGAGCACATACCCTTACAGGATCATTGACCTCAGTCACACAAGGTGAAGAGGGACAACGATAAATACTATAATATACATATATATACTCTGCGGGACCACGGTAGCGAACCGGGTAAAAACTCTGCACATTCCAGATGCAAGTGACTATCAGGAGGGGAAGGAACCCCAAGTCGGTGGATCAAACCGACGAGGTCGTCCAAGCTCAGTGGTGCCGACTCATAGGTCAAATACGATAAATCAAATCATATGCACAGTAAGAAACGGGGTGCTAAGAGGCACAAAATACACATTCATTTCAAGTTGACATATACAGGTTAGCAAAAGCTAAGCACATCTCTTCTAGTACTCTTGGAACAGTCTAGTCATATCATGTGGGTTGAAATCCCAAAATAGGAGTTTGGTTGAAAATCGAATACAAATAGTTTCCCATACCTTTACGGGCTAACAATGGGGTTCCTAGAATTGAATCAGTGTGAATAGGGTCCCGTATGTTGATCATGATGAAATTTTGGTACTCTTTAAGAATTAGGGACATTCCGGGTCCTTATACACATTGGTCAATCTAGAAAACCTCATGGAATCTTCATGATGAGGTTTCTCCTTCTTCCGGACTTCATATAACGCCTTACATGGCATTGGGGCTCCATACAATACCTCCCTAAGCCTAAAAACAAAGTTTCAAACCCTTAGGCATTGACCCATGACAGACAGGCAGTTCGCTCGGGCGAACAGCTCTCTGTCTGGGTTTCGCTCGAACGGACTTAAGGTTCGCTCGAGCGGACCTGCTCGGATCAGGTTGGCTCGAGCGATCAGAGGGTTGGATCGAGCCAACGAGGTTCTGTGACGGGTTCGCTCGAGCGATGTGTCATGGTCGCTCGAGCGAACTATCCAGAAATTGTTTTTTTCTGAGTACAGTTCGTACCTTCCTTTTTCTCCTCCTTTGGGCATCCTTTTATACATACAATTGAGGGTCTCAAACCCTCCTTTCAACCCATTCAATTCATCATCAACTCCTCTAACAACCATTCCCATAAATCATTCATTTCTCCATCACTTCCACCTCATTCAATGCGAGACATCTCCATAAATGAAAATCCATAAATGATCATAAATGATCTAAAAGCAAGACAATAAAACACATGTTTTCTAAGAGAACTATTAATAGCCTAACATTATGCATGTTTCCAAAATCATAAAAACTCATAAGATAAGTTAGGTGAAAGCAATTGATGAGTCCTCAAAAGCACACATTTTCATACACATTTTGGACCAATTTAAGGGCTTATTAATATTAAAGAGCTTTATTTAGTGTCAAATCATGTTTTTATGTATTTAGGGTCCATTGTAGTGCTTTCATGCGTAATTTGCTAAAAAATCACAGTTTTTGCATAAATTCATGAAACCTGTCATTTTTGGAGAATTATTTTTTGGAAAGTCGGTTATTTTGGGTGCATCAAGTAGGGTCCCATGCATCGTCCATTTAAATTCCTTACATAGAATTATTCTTGAATCCATTTGTTTTAATTTGTGTAGGAGAAATCAAGAATGGGACCCACATTGGTGAAATTTGAGAGAGATCAAGGGTAGGACATCTTTCATAGTGGATCCACATATCTTGGTATTTTTGGAGAGTTTGAAAAGTCAACAATGAAAGCTAGATTTGTGATCTCAAGATCAAGAAAGAAGACTTCAGATTTGGTAAGATCTGATTCTTACTAAGTTTGAAAACTCAAAAATCAAGAAAGGAAAGTGTGCTAGAAGAGTTGACTAGTCAATCAAAGAAGCTTGGAAGCAAACTAAAGATGGAAGGAGAGTCAAGAAACAAGGAAAGAAAGATCCCAAGATCCCGTTGGACGTCCACATGGGTCCCACACACCCCATTGCACAACTAGCATTCCATATGTGCACAAGTATTCTCAAATTTTTCAGGGGCATCAAGATTAAAATGGTCATAACTCTTAATCCAACCGTCGGATTGGCGCAGTCCATACACCGTTGGAAAGCTCTTTTTGAGTAGATATCTTTAGAATCTAAGATTGTATCAATCGGAGCTAAAATGAGGATGATATAGCCTCTGGAAGTTAGTGCTGTAATTTCTACTCGGGATTGCACTTTTGCACTTGGAAAGCACCAAGAATCTCTCACTCACCTTGCTATTTCTTTGAAAACTTGTTGGTCAAGGAAAGGACTTGCCATACAAACAAGATTGCATGCTACAAGCTTGGAACAAAGAAGGAAAGAAAGGGAGCAAAAATCTATAAATTGAAGGCATAAGCATCCATCTCCTCCTATGGGAAGATAGACCAGCTCTCTCTAGAATTACTACTACACTCCATCTTCTTCCTCTCTCTTTCTCTCAATTGAAGTCCTTAAGGAGATTTGGCCCGGAAATCACACTACACCCTTGGGTTTTTCATCTAGAAGAGGCTTCTCATCCTAGTATGTAATTGTCTTGGTTTATTTTATGTAAGACTTTGCATATTAGTAAAAGTGTTGCTTTCTCTTTTCAATTTTCTTTCTTGTCCTTGGGTGATTGGTGCTTGTTTTATGTTTCTTTTCTTGTTGGTATTTGGATTGACGACCCAAAGGCCCTAAGAGCATGATTCAAATTATGACCCCGCTTAGAAAAGAATTTTGAAAGAGAAGAATACACTTCCACACATTTAAATTTATGTTCATCCACACATTTAAATTTATGTTAAAACCACACATTTAAATTCTTGTTTTCACCACACAATTAAATTCTTGAACTTTTATTTATTGTCATTATTTTTATGATCAATTCAATTTTATGTCTATTTTTGCAAAGTTTATGTTTGGAACTAGATAGCATGGCATGCATTGCATTATTAACTTTCTAACTTAGGTTTCTTTTGTTTCTAGTGTAGTTTCTTATTTTTAATTTTGGTATTTTTTATTCTTGATGTTCTAATTTGTGTATTATTTTGCAGCAATTTTAGTTTTTAGTTTAGGATTTTTAGATTTAGGAAGTTTACTTTTCATTGGATTGTAATTAATTTAATTTTTGGAAAGTAAGAATGAAGGTTGTAATTTTTTTAGTTTTTAGGCTAGATTTAGATTTTTAATTTAGGGTAAGTACAAGTTGAGAAGGAACCTTAATTTACGTTGCTCCCTGTGGATCGACCTGGTCTCACTAGATTATTACTACAATTGCACCTTACACTTGGGGTCCGATCAGCAATGAATAAGAGTTCAAATCTTTATAAACATGCAATTATGAAATCAATCCATTCATCCACTTGCCTTAGGTCCAATTGCTAAGAAAATCAAGTCTCAACACCTCTCCAAGCCAAGATACCAAATCTACACAAAACCCCCAAATCCGAACCCTAGAATATCAAAATCCAAGTAAAACAAAACGAAATCTCCCAATAAACGAAATGGAGTTTCTCTAGGGCTAAACAAACAAGACTCTAAAAGATGAGAGGGATCACTTACCTAAAAGTGGTTCAAATAAGAAGAAAGAGCTCACAAGAAGCTCTAATGGTGATGCATGTCTTCATAAATGGTACCAATAGAAAGCTCTTGAGGTGAGGAAGAAGATTGCAAAGTCCATCTCTTGATTTAGCCAAGTTTTTGTGGCGATTTATGGGAAAGGAAGCAAGATGAACAAGGGAAAAACCCTTAGGGCTGGGATTTCTCTTCTCCTTTAGGGCCTGTTTGGATAGGCAAAAAATAGAGTAGAGTGAAGTTAAATGGGCTTTAACTGTCTAAAATTTCAACTCTACCTCGTTTGGATGAGTCTGGCCTAATAGATGAAGTAATGTTGTGAGCCATATATACTCCATTTCACTTCAACTCTAACTACTTCCATTTCCTTGAGTAAAAGTAAATTCTACTTCAAACCTTAACTTCAAAATAAGCATCCAAATGGAGTGAAATGAAGTATTATATTTTAACTTCAACCTACTTCTCTTCACTCCACTCCACATGTAAAATCTACTTCATTTCACTCCACTCCTCATTTATCCAAACTGGCCCTTAGGGTTTTTGCAAGAATGGAAAAATGAAGAAGAAGCTCTCTATATATAGTAAGTGGGGATGGGGCCCACAACTTAAAGGACTTCTCGGGCTCAAAACATGGTTTTCGGGGCTTCAAATGGATTCGACGAAGAAAAAAAAGTTGATCGGCGAAATTTCTAGTTTCCAAAAAGTATATATTTTGCACGTTTTGGTGACATTGAAATCGGTGTCCAGATTTTGGGTAAAAAGACCATTTTGCCCTCAAATTGTGAAAAGTCGGGTTTTAGGGTCCTCGAAAGGAAACGATGTCAACATGAAAGTTATAGGGATTAACAAGATAAGTCCAATGGGGTTAAAAATATAATTTTTGGAAATCATCGGTAAACCCCAAATCTCACACAATTCGTAACAAGAACCCCCAAAGGGTCCCACAAGTAAAAGGCTCTCCAAATTCCCTAAAAGCTATTCTAATCCCCAACTAATCCAAAAACCACTAACACACTTAGAACTAAAACACAACTTAATTAACTCTAATCGAGGTCTCTCGGGTCGGGGTCTTACACTCGGGCTTCGTCTGCTTCTTGCCTGACGAACTGGTTTATCCTGGTCATCAGTGATGCCATAGTGACCACGGGATGCATGACCAAGTCCCTCCAAAGCTTGTTGCCTGGTAGGAGGGCTTGTTGGAAAGATGTGACTGCTATTGTATCTGAGGCATTCTCGATCTGGCTGTAGACAGTCCAGAACCTTTTGGCGAACTGCGTGACTTTCTTGGTCTGCTTCATTCTGAGGGCCATCAGGTCGGCGGCCGACTTGGGGATGACCTTTTGAGCTTGGAACTTCGTCATGAAGGAACTCTGGAGCTGCTGCCAACTTTTGATCGATCCTCGGGGGAGTGCGCAGAACCACTTTAGGGGGAGGTCCCCGAGACTGGAAGAGTAGACTATGCAGTTCAGGTGGCCTGCATCGCCCCACACCGACATCCTCTGAGTGAAGTGCCGGAGGTGTGCTGCTGGGTCCGAGGTTCCATCGTAAACGACGAACCTCGGGACTTTGAAATCTTCTGGAAGGGGGAAGTTTCTGATCTCTGGAGAGAAGGGGGATGTGCTGAGATCGTCAGAGTTCAGCTGAACTCGAGCGAAACCGGCAACCTCCATGTTCTGTCGTACCGCTTACTTGATGTGTCGATCAAGCCACTTTCTGAAGTCGTGGTTGTTACCCGAGCTTTCGCCATGAGCTTGGTTGCTTTTGTTGTCCTTCAAGGTGCGCCTTTTGGAAGGTGGAGTCGAGGTCAAACCCCTAGAGGATGAACCCGATCGAGTACCCTGCTGTTGGACGCTTGCTGAACCAGATCATGCTCCTGACCTTTCCCGGTGGGGGACCGTCGGCAGCTGTGTTGATAGTGTTAATGGTTCCTTTCCCTTTCTAGTTCTTCGAGGCATGGTGTGTAGGGAAGATGGCTTTTTCCTCGCTTCCCACAGATGGCGCCAATTGTAAGCGCATAAAAAGTCACTCACAAAGATAGGGGGTGTAGCCGGAGCTCTTTGGTTGAACACCGATGCCTGCCTAAAACCTGAGAAGGGGAGGAAGAACAGTAGGTCAGAGGACCCTGGCTGCGGGCAGCGCAGGGCTCTCCGATGCCTAAGTCATTATGAGTACTGGACAGTAGGATGGAGATTTTGGGGAAGAAGATGGCATACCAGCAGGTGGTGTAAGTGTTGGCCATGGTTTTCCAAAAGCTGTTGCTGTGTTTATATTAAGGAAGAGAGGAGACAGTGAGGTGGATAGCCGTCCCATCATAGCCCACTCTATCAGGCACTAGGGAGGTATAGGGAATACAGTCCCATCGTAACCTTCTCTGGCGTCTGTGGATGCCTATTTGTCAGGAAGCATGGGCGGTATGGGAGGCTCTGTCAGAGAGTATGGGCGGTGCCCTTGTCTTGTCACACGTGCTGTAGCGTGCATGAGCGTCCAAGGGAAGATAGCTGTCAACCCCTGCCTTGGCTAGTTCTGGCATCCTGACTGAGGTTAGGGTGTGTTGTCGAGGTCGGGGAGCTGAGGTCGGTGAGCGACCTTGACTTGGCTGGAGACCTCGCAGGGATGCCGAAGTGGATGACCGGGATGAAGTACCTAGCCGGGCTGGGGATGCCCTGGCCGAGGTGGAGCTCTGCCGAGATGGAGGAGTTGTGCAAGGGGCCGAGACCAAGGTGACTAGTGAGGCAAGGGATCTCGGTTGATGCCTTGGGCCCATTGCCGAGGTCCAGGGTGACAGTTCGGTTGGCGCCCCGGTGTTGAGTGCGCGTGGCCGAGGTGAGGCTTTGACCGTGGAGCCAAGTTGTTTTGGTAGTTGTATGATAAATCCTAGTGGAGCCAAGTTATTTTGGGAATCGAATATTCTGTGGGCCTACTTATAAAAATATAAGACATTAAAAATAAATGCCTCCGCTTGATATTGGCCCTTAACAATTTTAATCAAACTAAAATTGGACCCATCAAATTTGTCACTTTTATACCATGTGAATAAAAAATATATATGATGGTGGGACTAAGTCCTTGGAGAATCCCCCTCTTTTATCTAATGGACCCAAGTTGTTTTTTTAATTGAAAGACTTTATAGTGAGCCTACTTATAAAAATATAAGCCATTAAAAAAAATGCCTGCTCTTTATCTGGGTCCTCAAGAAATTTTAATCGAACTAAAATTTGGCTCATCGGATTTGTCACTTATTAAGTCACCTGAATTAAAAATATAAAATGTAAAATTCAAATGCTTTATAGTAGTCAATCTAATGATAATTCCATGGGGTATCAAAATTTTTTTTAACTTACACTCCCATAATAGAACCCACTTATAAAAAAACTAAATCACTCATAACAAATGCCTCCCTAATAAGCCCTCAAATAGATTTTATTCGTATAGGAGATGGGTTCAATGTCATATTTATTATTTTTAAAAGTTTCAATAAATTATTAAGAAAAAGCACAAGTAGTGTTCTTGTAGTCAATGTGGGCTACATAATTAATTTGTAAATTAAAAAGATGACCAGAAAAATTATAACATGACACTGAGCAAATTAAATTGATAAAGATTAAACAGTGATGCTAGATGGTATGATTTAGGGGCCAATATTTTACTTTATAGTTGTTACTTATGGAAATCAACATCATTATCTAGCATTTTATAATGTTATGGATTACTTTGGATATTTTCTCAATTTTTTTGGGTAAAAGCATTTTACGCCACAACTACTGTGCCGAATAGAGAACATTACGTAGTCGATACCGTAATGGTGTCATTTATTGGGATCGACCATTAATACCATGATTCCCATCCATGCCTTAGCATAAGAAAGATGGTTGATTCATATTGGAGCTCCGCACGTATTTCAGTCACATGCATAGTCTACTGGTGTCCTCAATTTTTGTCATCAGTATATATTTTTAGCTCAAATCTCAACCCAACTTGATTTTAAGACTCATTGATCATGCTGGAAGACTTTGTTGGCATCTTTGATAGTGTGTAATCAGTAGTGCAGTGTGACCCACCCCATTCAAAGTAAAATTTGACGATGCCCCATAAAAAAGTATAGCTAAAAGTAAGATTGTAACGCCCCAATTTCGGATACCGAGAAAACCGTCAAAGTACCGAAATTGGCGCGCTACTTCCCGGAAAATCCGAGAACTTCCAAGATCGTAGGTCCGCAGTGAGGTCCAATTTAAAACTTTTTGAATAATATTATAACAACAGTTAACATTGCGGAGGCGTAAAATAAGCGGAAGCAATATAGAGATAGCGGAAGCATGAGGTATCATCATATATATATATCAAATGTGAATGGGCAGAAGTCCCGCCTAAAGTGTGAAGTGATAAAAACCAAAGTTTAATTAAATATTTCCAACATTACCCATCTCACTACAAAAATCTCTCCAAAAACCCAAACAAAAGACACTCAAACCCCTGCCACTGGTGCCGGCTCTCCACCCTCCGGCTCGACCTCTTGGTCGGTCGGTCCCCATCCGTAGTCACCTACTACGGGCACCTCAACGAGTGCGTACGCATCGCCCTCGAACTCGGGGTCAAGACCTAAGCACCAAGAGTGGATCAGATCTAAAGATCTGGCAAGTCACAGTATGCTAGTAATATAGAATGTATGCATCAAATGAGTAGAGACAGTAGTAAAGTTAGGAGAATAACAATGGTACAGATCCTAAGCAATTGAGCAAGATAAACAAATAGAATCAAGATAAACATAATATAATAAACCTACACAAAATGGCACACTCACACAAGCTGGATACCATGGGATATTATGCCGCGGCCCTCCCATACTGAATACGGTCGCGTCGGGGAAAATCTCACAGTGCTGGAGATTATCTAGCCCCGCAAATAATCATCATCCATTAACACACACTGAGACCGGACTCGGTATCGCACCGTCCATCTCCAACAATGCTCATCATGATAGCCACACAACACTCTCAATAGCTCCTACCAGTGATGATCAGTCCAACTGGCTGAGCTTAGATCAACTGAGTGAATGTCTATGCCGACTCAGGAAACAATAAAGGTCTATGTCCGTCTAGGCTTTGCCTTGCGTGAACAAGGTCCTAACAAAGTCCCTAAGAGGTCCAAGCATCTATGGATCATAATCCAGGTCCAAGTCTAGTCAATGGATTCATACCAAGGCCCACTAATTACATGGCCTGGTCTATAACAGTCCATATGAGATATAAGTCCATGTTCAATAACATATGATCCATTTACATCCATAATGGGTCACAAGCCCATACAATCTAACCTCTCCAGTCTAGGGTAATTCACATCCAAACTTAGGCCATAAAAGGGCCCGCCTAGCCACAGACACGTGTCAATGTTCACCTAATCATATTACCGGGTCACCTCTAAGTAGTCCTAGGTTCGGGTCCTCCATTTTCCATTTAATTAACAGGTATACGCAACAATAAGGACAATAGAGTGATAGTAATAATATGAGGGAGATGAATCTCCAAGTACAAGGATCAATGGGAGATGTCAACAGTCCAACCTAAGTAAATGATCCACTTTAGATTCAGGACTATCTCAGGTAATTCGATCTTTAAGTGAAACCACAGATGCTAAAGAATACTGTGTTTGGTGCTCAGAAGTTATGTGCATCACTTGGTAACATATAAAGGTCGAATCATCTTGGATTACATAACCTGGACCTTAATTAGTGGACCCCCACAAGTCAAGGTTGAGCCACACCATCGACTCGTGGTTGGCACAGTGATGGAAGTCTATTTGGATGGTTGATGGGTCCTACATATGATTGCAACAATAAGAATTAGAATCTGGGAAGTATCACTGTACACAGTGTGCTCAGCCAACCTCCTGGCCTAGGCAGTCAGCTCTGCACACTGGGATCAGAGAAATAAACACCCTGCAGGCAAAGCCTGATTGTCCAGAACTTCCTGTGAGTTCGGCTAACCCCCTAGCCTGGGTAGTTGGCCGTGCACACTAAGAATTCTGGCTGAAGGGAAATGCCCCAGGTTCTAGTCTCCCTTGTTGGAATCCGGCCTTTTCGGAATCCATCTCGGAGTTCGGCTAAGCACTAGAGCTCAATTGAACACTCAGCTCGGCAAAGTGCCTAGCTAAGTTCGGTCACCCAGCTGAGTTGGTTAAAGCATTGAGCTCGGCCAGGCATTGAGGCCGGTCAAGCTCTTAGCTCGGTTAAGTGCTGAGTTCGGCTAAGCACGGAGCCCGGTCTGGCACAGAACCCGGTCTGGCACTGAGCTCGGTAAAACACTAAGCTCGGCCATAACACTGAGCTCAGCCATAACACTGAACTCAGCCTAGACACTGAGCTCGGCCTAAACATTCAGCTCGGCTAAAACGCGGATCTCAGCCTGAGCATTATGCTCGGCAGAACACTGAGTTCGGCTAGTGTTGAATCCAGCCATCGCTGAGTTCGGCCAGTACTGAGCTCGGCAATCGCTGAGCTCTGCCAATGCTGAGCTCGGCAATCGCTAGGCTCTGCCAGTGCTGAGCTCGGCCATCGTTGGACTCGATCAGTGCTGAGCTCAGCCATCGTTGAGCTCGATCAATGCTGAGCTCAGCCATCGCTGAGCTCTGGGTTTGAGGAAAATTTCATGATCTTATATCTGGACCAGGTCTGAAATCAGGGATCTACTTGGTCCCCACAAATTCACTGGATCACTTTCCCATGCTTGATCAGGTTGGATCAACATCCACCCTCATGGTCGCCCAGGGCCCTCAAACAGATTTGGGGTCCTGATTTACCAAAGGTGGTCTCACCTCGGTCCCGATCTCGACGCAGCAAGATGGGTTTTCACCATTCTACCATCCAGGAATTTGGTACAGTGATCCCAATCCTCTTGAACTTCTCCTCAAACCATCAGAGAAGCTTAATCAAAGAAGGAAAACACTTCTATATCATTCACCCATCAATCGGACCATTGATCATCCAAATGAGGTGACCTCATCCATCAATGGCCAAAGAAAAACCAACAGACAGGCTCAATAAGGATCTAACATGTACATACAGTAATTGGAATTGTAATTGCAAATCAAAGAAGGAAAACATGCAATCTAGACTATCAGCAGAGGGCACTTGCCTTGATCAATTGAAGGTAGAAGGAAAAGAGAGAAAACGACAGAGAACCAAGGGGGTTTCAGCAGTAGGGCTCCTCCGTTGTAGATCAGTCTGGGGTTGGCCTTCTATTGGAAATTCTGGGGAGAGAAAGAGAGAGGGAGAGAGATAGGAATTGGAGGGAAGATGAGGGCTCGTTGGAGAGAAGTAGGGAAGAAGAAGAGAGAAAAGAGATGGCAATTGAGAGAGAGGAGATGAACAATGATTGCTTGGGCATGGAGGGTTTAGTTTAAATAGGTTGGGTTTTTGGGTTAGGGACAAAAATGCCCTTGGGGTTAGAATAGGATTAGGGTTAGGGTAGAGGGTACTTAGGTCTTTAGGTGGGCTTCTAGAAGATTCTTTGGTGCAAACCCCCTATAGTAAACACTAATTTCTAGCTAGGGCCTCTAACAAACTAACTAACTCTAAAATTAATAAAAGACACCCTATTGACTCTAGTAATTACACAACTAGACTAAACCTAGGAAAATACATAACTATCCTTATCTAAACCCCATAATTAGTATAATTAAAATACTTAGGCTAATATATAGTATTCAAATTCAAATTGAGGGCCCACCAGGGGTGGGGCCTCACAAAGACACATAAGAAATTAGCTATAAAAAAAAGGTTGTTGCTAAACTCTTAGACTCCTATACCATATTAGGGGTGAAAGATTAAAACTCGCCACTAATTCTCTTTCCCCTCCAAAATGTCCTTTAGCCACGCCATATAAGTTGCCACTAAATGTGATCACTATAATAACTTCATTAAAGTGAGTCTTTTGTGGCAAAAATAACATTGTTGCTAAATTTGTTGCCACTAAAAGCTGGCTTTCATATTATATATTTTTAGTGGCAATAGAAAGTCGCCGCAAAAGGGAGCGAAAATAAGACAACTAAGCATCTAGCCACGAAATTAAAAAGTTGCCACTAAACTCCTAGACTATTAGTGGCAAAAAAAGAAAACTCGCCACTAAATCTCCTTCCCCTCCAAAATGACCTTTAACTACAACATATAAGTTGTCATTAAATGTGATCACATATTACCTTTTGTGTCAACATCAAGCTTCGCCACTAAAGGTGAGTTTTTAGTGGTGAACATTAAATTATGGCAAAAAATGTTGCCATTAAAAGTCGACTTTCTTGTGATATTTCTTTAGTGGCATTATAAAGTAGCCACAAAAAATAGAACATACAGTGGCAAAAAATATACCGCGGCTAAATGTAAGAATCTAAGAAATTAGTGGCGATCATAAAAAGTTGCCACTAAAACCGTACACCATTAGTGGCGATAAATTAAAACTTGCCACTAAATCTCTTTCCCTCCAAAATCCCATGGCGCCAAGAATTCCCGCTAAGGAATTAGCGGCGGAATTTAGCTGCGACATATAAGTTGCCACTAAATGTGGGCATTATAATACCTTCAGTGGCGACATCAAAATTTTGCCACTAAAGGTGGGTTTTTAGTGGCAAAAATTAGACAGTGCGTTTCAAATAAGATTTCAACATTTTTCTTCCCTTTTTCATTCTCATTTATGAACCACCTACACTCCCTAAGCTACCATGCTTTCCAAGGGATAAATTAAAACATTTAAACCATTCACATTTCAATCTAAACCTTCAAATCATCAAAAACAATCCTATTCACTCACAAGTCATAATATCAAGTAATATCTAAACATTAAGCAAAACATGAACTTCTATTCAAAATAGAACTTGTAGAGTTTGAGAGATAAATAGCAACCATGCTTGAAATTAAGAAAGAAACTATGAAGATCTAAATATAACATGAAATGGAAGTTTAATATCAAGAGCAATGTTTTCATAAAACAAAAGCCCTAAAACACAAATGCAACATAAATCCCAAAGTGATTACTTGCCTTTGTCCAAATGCCAAGCAAAACTTCACAAAAATCCAATCAAAGAGAAGATCCACGAAATCTACACAAAATCCCCAAAATAGAACATACAAAAGTCAGATTTTTGTCATCACAAATTCCCAGTTCGAAAATGGATTTTAAAGTATCGAAAAACAATCTCTTCATGAGCTAAATAAACTCCATGGAAGAGAAGAAATGGAGCTCTTGTTAGTTTTATGGTCTCAATACCAGCATATGATGTAATAAATTGATTAATTTCTTTATTTATCAATATATTCATACTTTCCATTTCATGAGATGAATGGTGTTTAATTATATACTTGCACATAACCAATACGAATGACATGGTGGTTCATGAGATAAATCGGAGTCCATAAGTATACTAGATGTAATGCATATGTATGGATGGGATCTACATACGGGAGACATGTATAACAAATCTTATACTTGAATATCTGCACAACCAGTGATGAGACGGGACATCTCATACTGACAAGGTTGCGGCACTTTGATCACTATGAGATAGTGTGATTTGTCTCGATCATCAGAATGTAAGATTCTGGTTCAGAGTGCTCGTACATTAGATGTATTGAAGGACCATGAGAAGCGCCTTATAAACACTGTCTTTATTTTAAGGTTTGCTCTCATAATTCCCTAGCAGTAAGCTCTTAATTCTAAGACATTAATGAACTCAAATTTCTATCTATTCATTTGCTTTGAGTCACCAATGAGTGAGGCCAACTGTAGGTCAACACCTCGGTAGTTTGGGTACGTGGTAGTAGATATGTGGGAACATTCAATGGTCAAGATGGAATCTATCTTCAATAACCCCTTGTGTCAATTAATGGATTTAATCATTGGTAAGTGTACACCCATTCCGATTAAGAGTTAATTGGAAATGTACCTTGATCATTATAATTAATTGGGGCTCAAGGATAATAAGATATGGATCTAGTTTGGAAGACAGGTCCAATTGATCCATGGATATGTTGGAATTTGAGATGACTTGAGAAGTCTTTTGAAGAATTGAAGAAATTAATATCTCAAGCATCATTTTGGGTTGGAATTATTGTCAACACAATGTCACAAGCATGATGATAATAGGTTGGTGTTGATAGAGCTTAAAAGAAAAATCAGAGTTGAAACAGTTCAGGAATTTAGAATTCCTGAAGCAGAGTGTTCGGTCGACCGGGCACCCCATGCGGTCGACCGAGCAAGAGAGACCTGCAGAAAAAGTTTCAGTTAGCTCCCAGTTATTTTCGTGACACAGTGTGTCGTCGGTCGACCGGGACCCCAGGATGTCGACCGAGCACGTCAGCTATCTGTTTCCAGACTGTGTATGATGTCGACCGAAGACAGCAGGATGTCGACCTAGCACGGGAACCAGAGTTGCGCAGAAACAGAAGTCTTGCACGAAAATTCAGCATTCTTATCTATTTCAGTTTGGGACTCTTTCTAAACGAATTGTAGCCTATTTTGAACACTCTTAAGGGTTACTATAACCTATATAAAGGCATGTTTGGTTCGTTTTTAAAAAGACAAGAAGAGAGATAGAAGAGAAGAGAAAAGAGAAGAAAAGAGAGAGAGTTTTGGAGAGAAGAGAGTGTTGTTGCTGTGTGCTATCTTGTTACAAGTTTCTACAGCAAGTGTGGACGAGGATGTGCTCTTGAAGATGATGTTTCGTCCATAAGATAAGTGTCTCTCTATTTATGCTTTAATTTCAATTTGTAAGGGATTAAGAGAGAGAGATTGTAGAGGGGAAGGGCTGTAGAAAAAGGTTTCTACTCTTATTCTGTAGAACATCAAGTTGGTGCTTGGTGTCTGGGGTTTGGTGATCCTATCTGTTGGTGCAGATAAATTGTAAAGGGAGTCGGTGCTTCCTAGATAGTTGGTGCTATCTGAAACTAAAGGGAGTAGGTGCTTCCTAGATAGTTGGTGCTATCTGAAACTAAGGGTTGGTGCTCTTTGTCGTTGGTGCGACTAAATAGATTCAGATCTGTTCTGGATTGGTGTTCGGACAGTCTTTGAACCGTAGACGTAGCCTTTCGGTGAACCACGTTAAATCTGGTGTCCTTGTGTGATTTGATTTGCTTTTGTTGTTAAATTGGACCTGTTTTTAAGGAATCACTGATTCACCCCCCCCCCCTCTCAGTGATCGCTATATCTAACAATTGGTATCAGAGCGTAAGGTTCCCTTGAAAAGCTTAACACGCTAAGGGTGATCTCTTGTCAAATCACATGGCAACCAATACAGGGAATAAGAAAGCACCTTTGTTTGATGGTTCTAATTACTCCTTCTGGAGGATCAGAATACAGGCTTTCATTAAGTCACTTGGCTATGATGTCTGGGAGACTGTCAGAGTCGGCTACAATATTGCCATTGTACCCAATGATGCTGCAACAAAGAAGTTAGCAGACAACGACTCTAAGGCGCAGAATGCACTCTTTAGTGGCCTTGTGGACAGCGAGCTGGTCAAAGTAATTGCATGCAAAACAGCCAAGGAAATATGGGACAAGTTGAAAAGCATTCATGAAGGAGATGAGAAGATCAAAGAAGCAAAATTGCAAACCCATCGCTCTCAATTTGAATCTCTTCGCATGGAGGAAAGCGAGAATGTTGACTTCATATTTGCAACGAGTGAATGAAGTCACGAATGACATTCGTGGACTAGGGGAGGAGATTAAAGAACCAGTCATCAGTCAAAAAGGTTCTAAGATCTCTTCTTCCCCGGTTTGATTCAAAAGTCTCAGCCATAGAAGAAGCCAAGGATCTGAATGAATTTTCCATGGATGAGTTGCATGGTTCACTCACTGGCTATGAGATGCGCATAGGTAAGACGTCTTCATCTGATAGAGAAGCGGCATTCAAAGTTCAGAAAAAGGGAAAAGAGACTGCTGGTCATGATTCTGATACTGATGATGATGAGCTTGAGGCTCAATTTGTTAGAAAGCTGAAGAAAGGAAGCAATGGAAAGTACAAAGGGAAGCTACCCTTTAAATGCTTCAATTGTGGCGGTGTTGGTCACTTTGCTGCGAAGTGTCCGTTGAAAGAAAATAATGATGATGACTCTTATGTTGATAAGAGTAAGTGGAAGAAAAATTTCAGAAAGAGGGGCAAAGCAAAAAGCTTCATCAGTCAATATAATGACAGCATGTCTGAAACTTCAGACGATGATGAATCAGCCGAGGCAACTGAAGCTCTCTTCATGGTTACCGTTGAAGAAGAAGAGGAGCAAGAGCCGGAAGAGGAAGAGGAGGCTGAGGTCAATCTCAAAGAGAACTCATTGCCGCACTTGAGGAGCTTAGCATGGAACGGAAAACAAGTAAGAAAAATCTGAAACTTCTTCATGAATCTGAAAGTTCAATTATTGCTTTGAAAACTCAAGTTGAAGAATATAAAAGAATGGTGGAAGTCCTTCGAAATCAAATAAGTATCAAAAAGGAAGAGGCTATGAAACTTGAAACTGAAATCGCTAGAGCAAAGGCTGAAAACTTGGAAAGTAGCCGAAAACTCAAAGCACTCCAAGCGATTGAAGGGACAATGAAACTCAATGAAATTCTGAAAGTTCAAAAGCCCTTCCACAACAAATTTGGTATTGGATTTGAAACCGGAGAGTCCTCTAAAGCTACATCTTCTTTGTTTATGAAACAAAGTGCCATACCTCTCAAGGCTACAAAGCATCAAATTCAGCCTAGTATTGAGATGGACAATAAGAAAAGGTTTGTGGAGTTTAACCAGCCACCTAAGAAAGGAAGAATGTTCAGATTCTATGGTTATTGCTATCATTGTAATAGATATGAACATAAAAGAGCTGATTGCAAATTCTATGTTAGAAACAGCCCATTTGTGACTAGGAATCCTTTTTCAATCCTAAACAGCCACAAAATTGAGTGCTATATGTGTCATAATTATGGACACTTGGCTAGGGATTGTAGGTTGCCTATTGCTAACCAATTTCAGGTTGAAAAGAAACCCAAGTTAGTTAAGGCATGGAGGGCAAAGAAAAGGGAAGGTAATTCCAAAGAATCTCATTGCAACCATTCAATGCACAAAAGAAGACAGCACCATGGGTCCTTGATAGTGGTTGTTCAAGCCATATGACAGGTGATAAGGAAAAATTCGTCAAATTACAGCACTATGAAGGCGGATCAGTGAAGTTTGGTAACAATGATGGTGCCAAAATCTGCGGAAAAGGTGTTGTTCAGCTAAAGGCAAACAAGATCAGATCAGACGAGGTCTTATATGTGTCTGGACTAAGACACAACTTGCTTAGTGTGAGCCAGATCTGTGACAAAGGCCACGAAGTTGTCTTCACTAAGAATGGTTTTGCTATCAAGAAGTGTAGCAACGGCAAAACAGTGGCTACTAGATCTAGGACTGCTGGAAATCTCTATACATTGTCAGATGGAGCTGAAAAGACTTGCTTGATGAGTCGGACAGAGGAAAGTTGGTTGTGGCACAAACGCCTTGGGCATCTAAACTTTGATAACATGTCAAAGATTTGCAATTCAAAGGCTCTCAGAGGTATGTCTACAGTTGAAAAGCCTTCCAACCCCATTTGCGATTCTTGTCAAAAGGGAAAAGCAAACGAGGGTAATGTTCAAGTCAAAGGAGCATCATTCTAAGAAACCTCTTGAGCTAGTGCACACTGATCTCTGTGGACCGATGCGAACTCAAAGCACCAATGGAGATAAGTATTTTATGTTATGCATTGATGATTATACTCGTATGACATGGGTATTGTTTCTTAAGCATAAACATCAAGCACTTGATCGTTTTAAAGTGTTTAAAGCACAGATTGAAAATATGCTTGGAAAACGTATCAAGATTTTAAGGTCTGATCGAGGCGGTGAATTCACATCTGAAGAGTTCACTAACTATTGTGAGCACCATGGCATTCAAAGACAGTATTCAGCCCCTAGAACTCCACAGCAAAATGGAGTTGTGGAACGGAAAAATCGCACCGTTCAAGAGATGGCTCGTACAATGCTAACTGAGAGCAAGCTAGCTGACAAATACTGGAAGGAGGCAATCCATACGGCTGTATACATTCAGAATCGATGCTTGATCAGGCCACATGAAGACAAAACTCCTTATGAGCTATGGTTTGGGCGAAAAGCAACAGTCAAGCACTTCAGAGTCTTCGGTAGCAAGTGTTACATCAAGCGTCTTGAACAAAATCCGGGCAAATTTGATGAAAGAGCTGATGAAGGTATATTTCTGGGCTATTCCTCATCTAGTAAGGCTTACAGATGTCTTAACAAAAGGACCAGAAAAATTATAGAAAGTGCCGATGTTAGAATTGATGAAAACTATGAATCAAAGAATGGAACTCATTATGACAGTCCCGTTTATGAGGACTCGAGTGAGATTGATGATGAAGTGGCTAAACCTAATGATTCTGAGAAATCAAAGGATGACTCAGAGAATGCTACACCTAGAAAGAAAAGCACTTGGGTAGAGCAACACCCTAAGGATCAAATCATTGGAGATCCTGAGGTCGGTGTTAAAACAAGACAAAGTGTAAGTTAGCAATTACTCACTTGTGTCCACCATTGAACCCAAGACTGTGGCTGAAGCTAGTCTCGATGAAAGTTGGTTGAAAGCTATGCATGAGGAGTTGGAGCAAATTGAGAAGAACTCCACATGGGAACTAGTCTCTAGACCTACCGATAAGAATGTTATTGGTACTAAATGGGTCTTTCGGAATAAGCTGAATGAAGATGGTCAGGTCATACGAAACTAAAGCAAGGTTGGTTTGTAAAGGCTATGCTCAAGTTGAAGGCATAGATTTTGAAGAGACCTTTGCACCGGTGGCTCGTCTGGAAGCCATTCGTATGTTTCTTGCATTGGCTGCATACAAAACCTTCAAGGTATTTCAGATGGATGTAAAGTCAGCCTTCTTGAATGGATTACTTGAAGAAGAGGTCTACATTGAGCAACCTGATGGTTTTCTTATTAGCAAAAATTCAGACCTAGTGTGCAAGTTGAAAAAGGCTCTTTATGGGCTGAAACAAGCGCCAAGGGCATGGTATGCAAGGCTGGACCTATATCTCCATAAGATCGGTTTTGGAAAAGGACTGGTTGATAGCAATCTTTATGTCAAAATGGAGTTGAGCAAACAGCTGGTTGTCATTGTTTATATCGATGACATAATCTTTGGTGGCAACGATGAAGAAATGTGCAGGAATTTCGCTGAAGAGATGAAGCAAGAATTTGAGATGTCAATGCTTGGAGAACTAAAGTTCTTCCTTGATTTACAAGTTCAGCAGCTGAAACATGGTATCTTCATATCACAGATGAAATACATCAAGGAAATGCTGAAGCGATTTAACATGGAAGACAGCAAGCCAGTGAGCACACCAATGACAACGAACACAAAGCTAAGCAAAGATGATAAGGGTTCGTCCGTTGATCACACCACTTATCGTTCTATGATAGGAAGCTTGCTTTATTTGACTGCTACAAGACCGGATCTTCTGCAAGCAGTATGTATGGTGGCTCGATTTCAAGCATCACCAACTGAGACGCACCTCACAGCAGTAAAAAGGATATTTCGATATCTGAAAGGTACCATGGAGCTTGGCATTTGGTATCCTAAAGGCAAATCATTTACTCTTGTTGCATACTCTGACGCCGATTGGGCTGGATGTATAGATGATCGCAAGAGTACAAGCGGTGGTGCATTCTATCTCCGTGACAGGTTGGTGGCATGGCACAGTAAGAAACAAGATTCAGTATCCCTTTCTACAGTGGAAGCGGAATATATTGCAGCGGCAACTTGTTGTACACAAGTGTTATGGATGCGGCAAATGCTCTCTGATCTAGGAGTTCCGACAACGGATCCTACGCCGATCCTCTGTGACAACACAAGTGCAATTCACATCTCCAAGAATCCTATTCAACATTCTAGAACGAAGCATGTAGCAATTCGCTATCACTTTCTCAAGGAAAAGGTTGCAGATGGTGAGGTAAAGTTGGAATATGTCCCAACTACTGAGCAAGTTGCTGATATCTTCACAAAACCTCTGCCAAAGGAAGTCTTCGAGTATCTCCGAAAAAAATTAGGAGTTACTCACTCTCCTAATCCTTAGGAGTTGTGCTTGAAAGGGGGAGCAAAGTATTCCTTGAATATCCTATACGCTCCTTCGTTGGTCCCTTTGGACTTGTTGTCAAAGGGGGAGAAAGACTTAAGCTAGGAGAAAGCTATGCTTAGAAGAAGTTATGCTATGATAACTTTGGGGAGATTGGTATCAAGAGTGTTAGAGATCTTGATTCTATTTTTTTAAAGACAGGGGGAAACTATGGTTCTGAAGAAGCGTCATGAATATCAACTAGTTTCTAAGTGTTGAAGTTCCAAAAGTGTTGCCAACAATTCCAAAGGGGGAGATTGTTGGAATTTGAGATGACTTGAGAAGTCTTTTGAAGAATTGAAGAAATTAATATCTCAAGCATCATTTTGGGTTGGAATTATTGTCAACACAATGTCACAAGCATGATGATAATAGGTTGGTGTTGATAAAGCTTAAAAGAAAAATCAGAGTTGAAACAGTTCAGGAATTCAGAATTCCTGAAGCAGAGTGTTCGGTCGACCGGGCACCCCATGCGGTCGACCGAGCAAGAGAGACCTGCAGAAAAAGTTTCAGTTAGCTCCCAGTTATTTTCGTGACACAGTGTGTCGTCGGTCGACCGGGACCCCAGGATGTCGACCGAGCACGTCAGGTATCTGTTTCCAGACTGTGTATGATGTCGACCGAAGACAGCAGGATGTCGACCGAGCACGGGAACCAGAGTTGCGCAGAAACAGAAGTCTTGCACGAAAATTCAGCATTCTTATCTATTTCATTTGGGACTCTTTCTAAACGAATTGTAGCCTATTTTGAACACTCTTAAGGGTTACTATAACCTATATAAAGGCATGTTTGGTTCGTTTTTAATAAGACACAGAAGAGAGATAGAAGAGAAGAGAAAAGAGAAGAAAAGAGAGAGAGTTTTGGAGAGAAGAGAGTGCTGTTGCTGTGTGCTATCTTGTTACAAGTTTCTACAGCAAGTGTGGACGAGGATGTGCTCTTGAAGATGATGTTTCGTCCATAAGATAAGTGTCTCTCTGTTTATGCTTTAATTTCAATTTGTAAGGGATTAAGAGAGAGAGATTGTAGAGGGGAAGGGCTGTAGAAAAAGGTTTCTACTCTTATTCTGTAGAACATCAAGTTGGTGCTTGGTGTCTGGGGTTTGGTGATCCTATCTGTTGGTGCAGATAAATTGTAAAGGGAGTCGGTGCTTCCTAGATAGTTGGTGCTATCTGAAACTAAAGGGAGTAGGTACTTCCTAGATAGTTGGTGCTATTTGAAACTAAGGGTTGGTGCTCTTTGTCGTTGGTGCGACTAAATAGATTCAGATCTGTTCCGGATTGGTGTTCGGACAGTCTTTGAACCGTGGACGTAGCCTTTCGGTGAACCACGTTAAATCTGGTGTCCTTGTGTGATTTGATTTGCTTTTGTTGTTAAATTGGACCTGTTTTTAAGGAATCACTGATTCACCCCCCCCCTCTCAGTGATCGCGATATCTAACAGGATATTGATAGAGGGGCCTGCTTGTGGTAATGTGGAAGTTTAGGGTCTTCTATGCAATTTCCTAAGACTGGAGTTCAATTGCATTTATATAGTGGAGTTATTTGCAATTAACTGTGGGCCCCGATTACACATGAGATGTGGGGTCGCGAGTCTCAGTTGGAGCCAGCTTTCTAAGGAATCCCTAGTGGTCCCCACACTAGCCCAAATTGGAAAGATACTAATTCTAGTTGAGCTCTAAAAGGAATGTTACTATTTCTATTTGAAGTGAGACTTCTAATAGTGGTAATAGTACGTTACTAATTAATTAATGGAAGTGAGACTTCTATTTTAATTAGAAAGAAGAGAAGGTTACTAACATCTTAGTCTAATTTTAATCCCAACTAGGACAAGGAACACAATGAACACAAATAAGAATACAACTTATACGGAATATGTGTTCAATGTGTGAGTGTTTAAACAATCAAAGATATGACAATTAGTTTTATGTTAATAAGCACAAGTGCATGTACAACACTCTTCACAAATTCGCTTATGATTTATATCAATGTGCTCAATTGAATATATGTTTAAAGAGTGTGTGCTAAACAAGACATGATTTACCAATATGATCAATGTTGTTTTCGCACAAGTGGATGTGTGTCAATTAAACTAAATAGCATTCATATCAATCTCCACAACATATAGATATGTAAATCAATCACAAAAGATAGAGATAGAGAAATTGACACAAGGGATTTATAGTGGTTGAGTCACACAGACCTACATCCACTCTCAAGGGTCACACGGTCCCCCGGTTCCACTATGAAGAATCAAACTACACAAGTACTGATTCTACATCAATTTTGTTATCGAGGTTCGATCACAAAGATCTACCCTCCCCCCTTGTTGTTCATGAGGTTTGATCACAAAGATCTATTCCCCTTTACAATTTTTATAGTGGTTAAGTCACAAAGAAATAAGCCACTCTTTTAATGCTCTGAATTGAATGAAGTGAGGGCGAAGAACACTTGCCTCTTTTTGACAAAGTCTGGAGGTTGCCACTTGCCTCTTTGACGAAGTCCGGAGGATGCTCTTCGAAGCTTGTCACCACAGCTCCAAGCTTTGATGCCTCTTGCAATGCTTCCTTGATGTTGATGATGATGCTCCAATGTTGTGCTCAATCAAGGGAAGAGGTCTTTGGTCTAGGGATTTGGATTTTAAACTATGATGGCTCAAGTTCTTCCCTAGGTAACATTGTCTCCACACATCACACTTTCCTTAAGCTAATGAAGCTCTTAGATTTGCCAATACAAGCTCAAAGTGTGTGTGAACAATATTGTTTCCACACATCACACTTTTCTTAAGCTAATGAAGCTCTTAGATTTGCCAATACAAGCTCATAGTGTGTGCGGAATGATGTATGAGAGGTCTAATATGATGCACCATGGGTAGGACATGAGCTCTCATGATCTTGGAGAGAGATTTGATGATTTGAAGCCTTTTCTATTTATAAACAACCCTCAAACGACTCTCTGACGGCATTTGGCGGCTAGCCCCCTTCAAATTAGCGGTTAGCCCCCTTTTTCCAACGGTCATAAATGGCTAGTAACAATGCTCTGCGGTGAGCTCACGGTTAACCGTCAGTGGTCTTGGCAGTTAGCCGTGAGGTGACCGCTGAGGTGACCGAAGGGACTTCTAGAAATATGTAGCATTCTGGAAAGCTAATCGTGGGTTTCGGCTGCCTGGCGGTTAGCCGCTAGAACACTTGGCGGTTAGCCGTGAGGTGGCCGCTAGGTGATTGAACTCTCATATCAGATGAGGAGTTTGCTCTCTGGAAAAGGAGCCGTGAGGTCATCGTGAAACATGGCGGTTAGCCGACCTCTGGGACTAATTTTGAGTCTTGAAAAAGCTCAAAAATAATTTCTAAAACCCTATTAAATAAGCCATTAAACTAAGGGTTTTTAGGGTCCACTACTTGGTTGGTTTGGGTCCCATTTTACCTAAATAGGTTGGCACACATATGGAGGTCTTCCTCGATGAATCCGGGCCTTCCAAGACTTGATCTTCTGCATTCAAACTTGATCTTCCATGTGAAACTCTGAGAGGCAAGGTCTTGGTCTCTTTGACACGGAATTGACAATACAAAACAAGTGCTCATTAGAATGTGGCACTAACAATCTCCCCCTTTGTCAATTTCACGGTAAAACACCTATTCTAGATTGAATTACAACAAATGGACTCGAATACAACCAAGATTACAAGAGTACATGATCTTTTCAAAAGATACAACAATTATAACTCAAAGACTCATGACTCTAGAAGCTCCCCCTGAGAATGTGCTTTGACTCTTAAAGATACACCTGCATAAGAACATTAACAACACATTCTATGGTGGGATTACTACTCCCCCTTAATTGTTAGTCACAAAATATCATAGATAGAGTGTGTTCTCACCCTTTGTTCTACACTCTCCCCCTTTGTTTAATCTCTCCATATTTCAGGATTCAATCCATTTATTCTCCCCCTTTTTGTCACAAAATGACAAAGGGATGTCCCGATGAAGCATATGGAGTATCATAGAGAGATAAGGAGAAGTGAGAGATATAAATATTCAGCACATTATGATATCAAGGACATAAAAAGATTTACCTATAAGTATGGAGGGAAAGTTAGCAAGCATGATATCAAAGGATTTGACTATAAAGAGATGCAATCATGCTAATTTGGAATTGAACTATATAAATCAACTAAATAAGTCCATAACAATTCCAAGAATCCATTTAAGGATTTTCTAAGTCCTTCAAATGATACAAACAGATTTAAGAGCAAGGACTCAATAAAGATCATTTGAAATTTTATTTCATTGACCATTTTCACCACTTATGCGAAGTGATGAACCTGCATAATCATTAGTTTACCAAACTGATATAACTATAAAGCACAGACAATGATTAAGAGAAATGCATGAAGTTCCAGAAGAAAATCAATCCATTTTTAAGCATATAATAGGAACATGCATTATGGGAACATGCGTTATGATACCAAAGAAAATCCAAAACCATAACATTCAATCTTTAGAAAAATTTAACTTACGAAGGCATAGTTAATGTTATGAGAAAGAATGCAATCACCAAAAGTATTTAATCATCAAACTAAGCGATTATAATCCAAAATGATGAATTGCGTACATTGCATTCCAAACAAGTCATCAAGTTAGGAAATTTACAAATAGAGAAGCATATGACTTGCAAAATCATCACACAAAAGAAAATCACATTACAAAGCATAGTGATGATCAAAAGTAAAAACATCCATATCTTAGAAAAATACCAGAACTAAAAGCTCATGGATGTAGCAATATGAGAAATACATAAAGATGTACCTATAAAAGTTAATGCATTCTCAAGTAAAAATTATTTTGTTTTCAAAATACTTAAAAACAAATATTCATCCTATTCATATATGTATCTGCATGATCCTCAAATATAAACTTGCATTTGATCATCTTAGTGATGTCTACACCCCCCCCCCCCCTCCCCAACATCATTCTCTTCTTTTGTTAATATGTGACAATGAATATACCTATGTAATGTAAGAAGAAGATGTAAGGCATGAAACTAGGGAGTTCTCAAATATAACAATTAAAGCTCACATTGATCAAATTTCTTAAGATGTTGTTTATCATGGAAAGACATGATGATGAATAGATGAGTACCAACTGAAAATTTCATTTTAAAAGCATGTAACTTAGCAAAGCCCAAAATGAAAATCAATTGCATAATTTTCCATTGAAGTAAAAACGTAAAATCCATGGAAAATTCATTTTTAAAATCATATTTATTTTCAAAATGACAAATCAACTGATTTGAAAAATATGAGATGGAACATCAATTGAAAAAAAAAAGCTTTTTAGTTCATCACATCTCATTTAAATTTGCATTTCAAAATATATACTTATCAAGAACATATACAAAATGAATTTCCACACAACTTGACTATCATACTAATATACCAATAAAGAGCACAAGGATGGTCAATGTGGATTTCTAGTAAAGTTTAAAAAGAATTTTTACAACAAATAAATGAATTGTTGATTCCAAAACATAGACAAGATCAAAAGAGATTTACATGTAATGGAGGACAACAACTTGAGATTCAACCAAGTATATGAATCATTCTTCCTGTGGTGAGGATAGAAGCATCAGAGCAGTGTTTTACGTGAACACACAGAATTACGGGTCATTCCCACAGCTACCCCCTAAGGATTTACACTTGGTGAACCCAACACGTGAGGGGTCTTTTCATTGGTACCAAACTTATTTTATAAATCAACCTTAGAGATTAAGTGTGCACTAAGACATTCCTTGGTAAGCCATGGAATCACATACACTATTCCAATCCAAGTTATAGAAAATGTACATGTGTTCTTTTTGTAGAAATTGATTTGAAAAGGATCGAGTGGTTCGCCACGGAAAGTCGTATGTTTTCTACGAATCGATTTCAAATGTATTTGAGTGGTTCGCCACGTTTGAAGGTATCGTTTATATGTTTTCTACAAATTGAATTGAAATTGATTTGAGTGGTTTGCCACATTTGGAAAGTCGGTAAGACTACTCGTTTGTAGTGATTGATAGTGTTCGCTTGAAATTGTTCAGAGTAGTTTTTCTTATCGATGAAAATGCATTACACTGATTGATTTATATCGATTTCAAATTTCGTTCGGCACCACTAAGCTTGGGTTCCTCTTCGGGCTGATCACCTGGTTTGGGATCCTTAAATTATTGCCAACTGCAGTTTGGACTCTATTGATTGATTGTTTCCGTCCATGGCAATTGTTAGATCATCCCGTCCATTTATTATGGTTTGGTGATTGATAGAGTACTCCTATTACTTTGGTAATGGGGTACGAGTACTTCTATTACTTCGGTAATAGGGTACGAGTACTTTTTTCACTTCGATGATAAGGTACGTTATTGATTGAGTACTCTTGTTACTTCGGTAATGAGGTACGATATTGATTGAGTACTTTTTTTACTTCAGTAGTAAAGTAGGTTATTTAGTGAGTGCTCTTGTTACTTCGGTAATAGGAGAATATAACATATGTGATTGTCAATCCTTTTCTCGATTGCCATTGATTTATTTGATTGTCATCGATTTATTGATCGTTATTGATTTGTTTGATCGCCCATTGATTTATTCGATTACTATTGTTTTTGCTCGATTGACACTGTTTTACATTGATTTGTTATCGTTTCATTTGATTTATTATATCCTTTGAAATTGTTAATGTTTTTAGAAATTATTCCTTTAATTCATCGCTATTATGGTTTAGAACTTTAAATGTATTTACAAATCATTTTATAATGTTTTATATATTCCTCATCATCCTATTATCGGTTTTATTTGCTTGCCACACCATTGTGTCTGACCCCTCTTATTTGGTGCCAGGTCCCGACCTCTTTGCCTTTTTGTGGTTTGATCGGAGGAGGCGGCTGAGCCGCCGCTTGGACATGAGTGGCTACCCATTGATGTCATATAGATGTCAAGTTTGGCGCCGGAGTTTGTAAAACAATTGGGGATAATATTTATTTAGTTGGTTGTGTTTGGATGGCTTTGATTAGCCTTTTTCCTTTGGGAATTTTAATGAATATACTTTTGTAATTTTGTAACTTAAACATGTGTGGGAAATAAATTATCTTGTTACTGCCAGCCCAGTGTTTTATGATTTATGATTTGTACCAGTCTAATGATGAGCCTTAATTTGATGGCTTTATATTATAGGTTGAGTGCAACACGGGATCCGATCGCCATGGACTCCGAGTCACAACACCACAATAGCTTCCGCGAAATATTCAGGTTGTGAAGGAGTGTTGTTTCCTCACACACGTGGATCTTGAGAGAAACTAAAAGTTTTAATTAATTCCAAAATCTCACTTCCCGAGATCGGATCGCTGCAAGATCCCAGTTTTGGGACGTGACACTCCCTACAACCCACTTTTCTCCAACCCACTTTTCTCCAACCCACACATTCATAAACCGGGCCACAATTCTAACCGAACCCATTTACCCAAAATCGGCCCATTTACCCGAAACCAACCCATTTATTCGGGCCAGACCCATACATGCATCTAATGAATCTTCAATTTTATTATTTTCTTTGAATTATCCTAAGTTCGTGCATCTCAACCTGCCCATGCATTTAAGTTATTTTTTAGGTCTTAATTTATTTTAATTCATTCCTAGCTAGCATCAAACCTGTCCATGCATTCAACCTGCCCATGCATTATAATCGCGTTCCACCTGATTTCTTTATTTTTGTTCTCTTTATAAAAATTAGGTTTCATTTTACTTATTTGTTCATTATGTTTCCTTTATAAAAATTAAAATTGCATAACTTATCTAAAAACAAACCAAAAAAAAAAAAAAGAACAAAAACAGAGAAGGACAAAAAATAGAATTCCAAGTATTAGACTAATTAAAACAATTAGGTTAGGTTTAATAATTAATCTCTTTCTCCTCGTCTTCTCTCATTAGGATTAGGGAATCTAATTAAAAAGTTTTAAATCACTTAGGTTAATTGATGAATAAAAATTAGTAATTTATTTCCTTCTCCTCATCCTCTTTCATTAGGATTAGAAAAATTAGTTTAGGAGATTTTAGGCTTTATAAATAAAACTAGAAGCACAATAAAAATAATAAAATGCAAAATACCAAAAACAATGTAAAAGATATTAAAAATATAAAATAATAAAGTTAGAAATTAAATAGTGGTTTAGGCTGACCAGGTCAGACCCCAGACCCAGATCTAGGTCTCCTCCCCTAGCCAGGTTAGACTACCTTTAGTTTCTTTCATTTTAATAAGTTAGGTCCCTCTCTCTCTCCGGGCCCCGCTAAGGGATCGGGAGAGCGGATGAGGACGGTCGGGATCCTAGGATAGGGTAGAGATCCATTAGGGAAATGGGTTAGTTAAGTTAAATCCAAGTAGGAAAACCCCCTAGTTAAGCCCTTCTAGCCCCAATTATTAAAATCCCAAAAAAAAACCATAAAACCAACAAATCAAACCTAAAAATATTTTCTTCTCTTTTCCTCCACCTCTGGTGCCAACAATTCATTTGAACTCAAATATTAAAGGGAATGAAGGCTGATTCCGAAGATCCGAATTAATGAGAATGACGAGATGAGACGAGTGATTTCACACACCACAATATCAGTTTATTTGCTTTCAGCCCATTACTGGCCTCATTTAATCAGTCTCGGCCCATTATCGGCCATTTTTAGTTTATCTCAGCCCATTGTTGGCCACTCACTTTTACCACTTGTGTATTACACACAAATCCACAGAAATCACAACTCGAAGTCTCGCTTGCATCGTTCTTTCGATTCGAAGAATCAGCCTTTTAAACCCTAGGTTGTCAAAGGACACCAAGGGGGTACCCGGGAACGGGGCTGATCCCCTTCTAAATATTTGGCACCTTCCCCCCTTATTTTCCTAATTTACTTCTATTTTTTTTCACTTATTTCATAGAATACTTGGATTTAATTTCAATTAGCCCGTATACCCATAAATGTTGATTTCCTTTGCCTAGTTCATATGACCCTATTATTCGACCCAAATTTGACCCAAATTGAGTGACAAGACAACCGTCGCGTGTTGCGGGCAGCACATCAGACGAGAGGAAGAATCCATCCCATTTTCTTTCGCTTTCTTTCAACTTTCGTCAAAGGACGGTGTTACGGCCTTATCCGTAGCTGGCGATCGTGATCCATCGTTTTTTATGGTAGTCAGAATCCTAATTTTCGATGTAAATTGTTTAATATGTCATATAGTTGAATGGTGATTTCCCTCCCCAGGGGGATCAAAATTCATATCTGACACTCGTATCCTCCTCTCGCTCTAATATTTATGGGTCCACACACATTAGTATGCATTAGCTCAAAAAAAAATTTGCCCTATTGCCCTTATACGAAAAGGGTCTTTTGGTCATTTTGCTTCCAGACTGGACTCGCTGACAGGCATTGGTTCTACCACCAATGAAGGCAAGATACCATCTTTTAGTAGCCTGTCAATCCTATTTAGGTTTATATGACTTAGCCTCAGGTGCCAAAGTTTTGTTGGATTAGATGAAGGTGACTTCGTCTTTAATAATGGCCTATTGACTATCTCGGTATCATGTATCTCATACATTGTGGGAGTTAACAAATAAAGTCCATTGGTTACCTTGCCAGAACATATAAAAGTACCGTTTTCCTCTTTATGACAACTTGTACCAAAAGTAATAGAATAACTTTTATTCACCAAACTAGAAACTAAAATTAAATTCCGTCTTAAAGACGGTAAATATAGAGTGTCTAACAAAACCAATTTATTATTTGAAAAACATAAAGTAATGACTCTCACTGAAACCGCTTCCGCCTTAGCATCAGATCCTAGGTTGATAATGATTTCTCCGTCACTAAGCCTCCTGGTTTCCCGGAACCCCTGCAACGAATTACAGATGTGATTAGTTGCACCGGAGTCAACACAGCAGGATTCTGAAGTACCAATTGCAAAACTAACTTTAGAAACAAGTGACTCAATCATACCTGAGGTGTTTTTCTTAGACAAGAAATCTAGACAATGTTAGTTTTATGGACTCAATCCTTTAGATTGATGAAATAAAATGATTAATTTCTTTATTTATCTATACAATCATGCTTTCCTTTCATAAGATGAATGGTGTTTTATTATATACTCGCACATACAATACGAATGACATGAAGGCGCATGAGATGAACCGGGGTCCATAAGTATACTAGAAGTAATACATGTGTATGGATGAGATCCACATACGGGAGACAAGTATAGCAAATCTTATACTTAAATATCTTCATAACCAGTGATGAGATTGGACATCTCATCTAACAAGGTTGCAGTACTTTGATTACTATGAGATAGTGTGATTTGTCTCGATCATCAGAATGTAAGATTCTGGATCAGAGTGCTGGTACATTAGATGTATTGAAGGACCATGAGAAGCATCTTATGAACACTGTATTTATTTTAAGGTATGCTCTCATATTTCCCTAGCAATAGGCTCTCAATCCTGAGACATTAATGAACTCAAGTTTCTATCTATTCATTTGCTTTGAGTCACCAATGAGTGAGGCCAACTATAGGTCAACACCTCGGTGATTTGGGCACGTGGTAGTAGAGTTGTGGGAACATTCAATGGTCAAGATATAATCTATCTTTAATATCCCCTTTTGTCAATTAATGGATTTATCATTGGTAAGTGCGCACCCATTCCAATTAAGAGTTAATTGGAAAGGTACCTATGATCATTATAATTAATTGGGGCTGAAGGATAATAAGATGTGGATCTAGTTTGGAAGATAGGTCCAATTGATCCATGGATATTGATGGAGGGGCCTACTTGTGGTCATAGGGAAGTTTAGGTATGTAATAAATTCCTAAGACTGGAGTTCAATTGTATTTATATAGTGGAGTTATTTGAAATTAACTGTGGGCCCGGATTGCACATGAGATGTGGGGTCGCGTGTCCCAATTGGAGTCGGCTTTCTAAGGAATCCCTAGTGGTCCCCACGCTAGCCCAAGCTATTAGAAATATACTAATTCTAGTTGAACTCTAAAAGGAATGTTACTATTTCTATTTGAAGTAAGACTTCTAATAGTGGTAATAGTAAAGTTACTAATTTTAGTAGAAGTGAGACTTCTATTTTAATTAGAAAGGAATTAGAAAGTTACTTATCATATTTGAAGTGAGACTTCTAATTATGATATAGTAATTAGTTGCCAATTATTATGGAAGTAAGACTTTTATTTTAATTAGTAATAGAAGAGGTTGCTTGAAAAGCTATAAGTAGAGGAACCAAGGGTTGGACATCCACTTCTAGTTGCATACATAGGGATTCAAGCCCAAGAGTGTTCTAGTCCAATTGTTGGACGTCCACCCTTCTTGTGTAAGAGTTGCACATCTTGTTTTCCTCTCTCCATCAGCTAGTTCTTCTTCTAGTTCCTCCTTAGAGTTTCTAGTAGTTTTCTCTTGGAGATCCCACCCATCTTCTTGAGAAAAGAAAATCTGATATGGGTCAAATCGTGGAAGATCAAGAGGTCTTGGAGATTCTGAATTGATTAGTGTAAGTGTTTCATCATCAAAGAAAGACGTAACTTCTCCATTAGAGCACAACCGAGCTACAAAGTTATAATCTTATTCCTTGCATGTTGTAGATTTTTATGGTAGCTTGTATATTGTTGTTCTATCTTCTTGATAGGTTTATTTACTGATCATGATGGCTGAGATTGAGGGTATGTATCCTGGATTGGGTTTTGTAGCCTTCTGGATAGTTGATCATTGCATCAAGTTGGTCAAAAGTTTTTTTAAACCAATCCTAGAGGCCCACCTATTTCCAACAATTAGTATCAGAGCCATACCTCATCTCTAATCATGTTAATTCAATAAGTTGAAAGTCCAGGATCCTTACCCTAGAGAGGGGGGGGGGGGGGTAAATAGGGTGAGCTACTACTTAGTGACAATTAAGGACCAATTTTAAACTTCTTTAAAATAACAAGTCACAAGTGATGATTATCAAATTAAATGCGGAAGCTAAACAAAAATAATCACCATAACATAATCATTTATAGTGGTTTGGCCTCAATGCCTACATCCACTACCGGCTTGTGATCCAACACCCCACCCAATTTTCACTATCTATACTTTTCTAAAGGCTAAGCAATAACCTCTAACAAATGTGCTTTTCTAGGCTAAGCAATAACCTATCAATGTTCTTTTCTAGGCTAAGTAATAACCTTTTACAAATGCTTTTCAAAGGCTAAGGAATAACCTCTACACTATGCTTTTCTTAAGCTAAGCAATAACCTTTACAAGAAGTAGATTTTCTCTCACGGTAGTGTCTACACAAACACTTTAAGAGATACAATTTAAGCTCAAATATAGCGCCTCTTAATTAGGTAGATATGAAAGTGTAAAACAAACTCACACAAACACTATATGAATGCAAAGATGAATGCTCATGATGTGTGCGTGTGAAGACTACAATCAAGTTTAAAAATAAGTCCAATCAATATATGCTTAATGCATTTAAAAGTTTAAACATAAAAGATTTGATTGAAGTGTATTGCAAATCACATGTAAAACTATTTACTTGTTAATGATATGAAAATCAAAAGTTCACAAGTTGTATGAAATTAATTAAGTCTAAACATGTGATACATGTGCAATGTTGTTTTCAAAAACAAAATAGTTTAACTAAGGTTTTAAAGATTGAAAACAACAATGAAGATTCAACCAAGTAAATGAAACATATTATAAAAGAAAGCAAAGGTTTTGACAAATTGATTTATAAAGTTTTAAAACAAGACTTGGTTTGAATCAAAATGAAAAATCCATCACAACTTAAATCAAAGATTGAATGAAAGTAATGGATTCAACACAACATAGTTATCAAGCTAAAAATCATTTACCAAAGATTTAAACAAAGCATATAACATATGATTATGAAAAGTAAAACTTACTTAGAGATTTAACTTCATTAATCCAAGCTTTAGCTTTTCATTTGACCCTTTAGCCTTCTTTAGTTTGTTCCCCTTGATATGGCCTCAAAACACCTCAAGAAAGGCCTCTTTAATCATCAAAATTGGTTTTGGAATGAACTTACTTTTATAGAAAAAGTGGGCCAATGGCTACTTGTATGTTAGCCGACATTCAAGGTTCGGCTAGCCGACATCCCAACAATCAAGTCCCAATGGTCAAAAGTGGGCCAACGGCTACTTGTCGGTTAGCCGACATTCAGGGTTCGGCTAGCCGACATCCCAATGGTCAAGTCCCAACGGCCATAAAATTTAAACTGTGGACCGTTGAATAGGTGTCGGTAAGCCAACATGCAGGGTTCGGTCGACCGACATATGACTGACACTTAACCGACAGCTGACTGAGGTTCCCAAAAATCACAGTTTTCACATACTGGATTCGGGACCGATAGCTGACCGAAGTGGGTTCGGTCCATGTTCGGTTAATCGACATGCTGAGTTCGGTTGACCGACAGCTGTGCCAAAATCCCAGGTTTTGTATATTTCAAAGTATTTTCTTGTGGGGAGTTTTGGGTCATTAAACCAAGCATGGAATCATGATTTAAATCAATCTAAGTGTGTTAAAATCATGAAACATAAAAAGCCAAATATGATTCGAAATATTAAAAATAATGGCTAGCTTGATTTTATAAAAATTCTTTTCAAATTAAATGCATCCAAGTTTAAACCCAAAACATGCATGAACTATAAGATTTAAAAGATTTAAAACAATGCATGAGTAAATCAAGATTTCAAGATTTCTAAATCAATGCAACTGTGAAAATTCAAATGATGATAAAAATGAATAATGCATCCATCAAATTGAAATAAACAAAAGCCTTAACAATCGCCCCCTTTGCAATTTGATGGCAACTTACTCAACACCGAATTTACACACTAAGTTTTCAGCTCCTCCTCAGCTGGACAAGGCTCGAAATCTTCTTGGAGCTCCTTTGCCTTGGGCTCTAGGTCTTTTTCTTCATTCTCCTTGATGCTTGGAGCTTGAACATTCTTCAAGCTTTCTATTCTTCTTTAGCCAAGCATCTTCTTTAGCTCCCAAGCTTTCTTCTTTCCTCTCTCCCCCTTTGACCATGCATACTTTCCCTTTGGCAAGATATATATTCTCTCCCCCTTTGGAAGATAATACAAAATCTCCCCTTTGATAAATTGGCTATATTCTCCCCCTTTGACATCTAGAATATTCTCCCCCTAATTCTCTCCCCCTTTGACATTAAATTGCAAAGGTATCAATTAAAGAGGGGTTGAAATTTCTTCAAGACCCTTGAGGACCCATATTCTCTTAACATGGATCTCCTAATAGTACCTACACACATGAAGCAAGGAAAATACCTTTTAGTAGCAACTGTTAACAAAAGAAATCGAAAATGAAATTCATAACAGGGTATCATGTATGGGTAGTTAGCTATAAAGTTAAAGAGCCAATACAAGGGTGAATGATCAAAGCTAATGCTTCCTTAGAAGGTTTACACTTCCCCTCAATCCATACTCTCATTTTGTCAAACTTTTGACAAAAATTTAACTAATTGGTGCAAGAAGAAGATGGTTTAACCAATTGAGGGTTATCTTCAAGGGAAAGATTAGATACCAATTGATAGCAAATGACTATAAAGCTCAATATGATCAAATTACCAATATAAAGAGCAAGGTTAAGACGATAAGAAATCATGGATACCAATTGTAATAAAGGATACCAAATGAGATCAAAGATTTGATTATTAATTTCCATCACTCTAAAATGGAGTTAAATGAACATAACTACTAGGATTAATCCAAATTAGAGTTATCCATGATGAGATGGGGATTACATAGCATTAATCAATATAACTATGAAAATCATATGCTATGGAAAATTTGAAATCATTTCATCCAATCATAAAATATGACTATCATGAGTGCAAGATGAATGAAATGAAGTTCAAACATGAAGCCTACCTCAACCATAAACCAACCAAGATTATGAATACATAAGGATGGTGGTCATGTGATTTACCTATATGAGCATGAGAGGTGGCAAACATGAAGATTATGATGCTAATAGAATGTGACAAACACAAAATTTCATCAAGCATCATAAATGAATATTCATCACTTTAAATGATATAACTAATGAGCATAGAGATGAACAGGATAAATTGCGTTTTTAAAATCTATGACTTGGTAGAACATGCAATTTATAAAGTGTCAAATCATATGAATTCAACATCTAAGAAATCCATCAAACAATAGATATAACTATGAAATACAAGAAATGGATTTCAAAGAGGTTCATATGATCAGAGAAAACTACTGTTGACACCAAAAAAATGTGTCACTTTGCTTCTTCAAAATCCAGAAAGCTACATGAAGTCGCCGCCTGCCATAAATAGGCAATGCTACTTCCAAAAATCAAATCTTGTCAAAATCAAACAAAAACTGCAAGATCCTTCAAGACAGCCTAAAGAGGAGTACACAAGAAGTTTCGGGCCATTTCAAAATCATTTGGCCTAACTTCGCTTCTCCGACAGCTGAAAAAGATCTCCCGGCGGCGAAAGCATCGGAGACACCAAATCTTCGATCAGAGCCGATGGATGGTCTCAAAATACATCCAAAAGGCTCCACGTCAAGTTCCGAGTCAAACCGACAACGTTTGACCCTACATCAACCCTCGAACAGCTAAATCAAGCCTCTCGGCGTCGAGAACTACCAAGGCCATCACTCATCAGATAGAGCACACGGACGGCTTCAAAATGCTTACAAAGGGCTGCACGTCAAATTTCGGGTCATTTCGACAACATTTGACCAGACTTTGACGCTCGGAAGCCAAATCAGGCCTCTCGGCGGCGAAGCTCTCCGGGACCATGGTTTCCAAGACAGAGCCTATGGATCATATTAAAATGACTCCAATAGGTTCCCTGTCAAATTTCAAGTCAATGGGACATCGATTGACCGCACATCAAGCCGCGACATCTTCATCGCGATGAAAACAAGTCTACTAGTGATAAAACCCCAAATGGCTTCAAAACTCAAACAAAAGCCTATGGTTGGTCTTATTTATTGCTCAGGAGGCTTCACCCCAAATTTCAGGTCATTCCGACATCGTTTGTCCCAGTTTCAGCTTCTAACAGAAAATCGGCAGCTCTGCACGACAAAGTCTTCGGCTTTCTTGAAAATTAAAAACTTTGCAAACCAAAATACAAGGATTCTCATCAGGTTTTCTATAGGGAAATCAGGCCAATAAGTGATAAAAAATGTCAAGAAAAAATACAGAAGAAAAAAGAATAAAAAAACATCAAAAACGGACACAAAACGGGATAAAAGGGGGGAAAAACCCCCCAGGGTCGGACCATGGCCCATGGTCGCCGGCGACCATGGAGCCCGGGATTGCCGGGAGGGCCTAGGAAGCCCCATTTTTTGTCATTTTTCGCGATTCAAAGTGTCCGACCCCTGGGATTTCCCAAAATTCATACTTTTGAGACACCAAATCCTTTGACATCCGTCAAAATCACGGGTCAATCATCAAGAGTATCGAAATCAACATTGATCGCCAACCGGTCAACCAAAAAAGTATGCTTTCTACCCGACCGATCGAGAAATCGACAGGACAGATGGCACCGACACCGCTGTTGGCAACCAATACCTGAAGTTACATAGTCATCCGATGTCAATCTACATGAAGATCCATCGATGATCATCGCCAGAAGAATCCCAAAAGACGTGGCACGGCCTGCGACTCTTCAACTGCTCGGCGACCACTTAATGCGATTAATTGACTAGCTTTATTACTGTCTTTAATCCATTTCTTTGGACGGCCCAATCAGAAGCAAGCATCCGGGAGTTACAAGTCAATTGATTCATGGCATTTAACCCATGAAACTCCTCCCATCATGGCGATTAAAGGCGATTAAATGCCCTCAATCTCCTCCGGCTAATCAGAAGCCAAGAAAAAAAGAGTTACAAAATAAAGGAATTAAATCCTGTAACTCCTTCCATTATGCAGCTTAATGACAATAAAAGCCCATAAACCCTCCTAAATGGCTACCAAAAAGCCTATAAATAGGAGAGCACTCCAATAAGAAAAAACAACATGATAGACTGCAGAAAATCCAGAAATTTAGGCAGAAAAAGGCATCATAAATCTAAGAGAAAGAAAGATAGAAAACTTTGCGGAAGTTCTACACCGACCACCGCTACAAGGTGACAAAAGCCCCCCCCCCCAAGATCCTTGCCTTCTCCTTCTGCCTCCAATGGCTTAGATTTGGCTTTTCAGCCAGTCTACTCAGTTTTTTATTGGACATAGGACCTCCTTTTGGTCTTTGTCCTCTAAAAACCTGAGGTTATAGCCAAGCCAAGCGAATCAAGAGCATCCTATGTTCTCATCTGCATGGATGATGGCGGAGTCCACATATGGCTTGCGACCGTCAATCTGAACGAGTCCCCCACAATCTCCTGAGAAGTTAGATCCTCTTTTTCTTGCTTTTCATTGTAGTTTGTATTTTTCCAAAAAAGGCAAAAATCATGACTCTTGTCTTTCAATATTGATAAGAATTGTAAAATCGGCTATAAACGCCAAAAAATGGCTATAAACGCCAAAATCGGCTATTAATGCCAAAAAAATCGCCTTTCACTGCAAATCAAGAAAAATGTCTCTTTTCTTAAATATATGTGCAATGGAAAACTTGAAAGAAGTTGATTTCCGTTTTACTTGCGAAGGTTGATCTCCGGATCACCACTTGCAATTCCAAGTAAAATAGAAAATCTGGCACACCCACACAAAAAAAAAATGTTGATGCTCGCCTCTGCCCCCCGGTTACGAAAGGGTCAGACCCAAACGGAATCCCATGTCCGCCGACCTCGGTAGGACCGAGTGATAGAAGCGCTGTCCATCAGGTTGGCACACCCGGTGGGACTCGTTCATTGGAGAACACGATGCTGGAAATGAAATATTTGCATATCATATCTTTTGCTCTATGCTTATATTTCTTTTCTCGATTCCTTGGCTACTTTTTAATTGGTGGCCTATGTTGGATTCCGCATCTAAAAAAATGAGATGAGATTTTTTGGAAATTTCTAATTCTTTGAATTTATTTCCACTCTTTCTCTTTTCAAAAAAAAAAATAAAAAAATCAGATTTCTTAGTTTGGATTCAAAATTGAGAAACTTTAATCCTTTTCGTTTCGTCTCTGTGCTCGTGGAAATCGTTGAGCCGGTTCGAATTGTGGAAATGGCCATTGTTTTTCTTCGATGAGTTCATTAGAAATTAGAAAAAAATTAGATTTCTCATTTTGGATTCAAAATTGAGAAACTTTGATCCTTTCCTTTCGTTCGTGTGCTCGCAGAAATTGTTGAGCCCGTTCGAGTTAGGATTTGGGCCATCATTTCTCTTCGATGAGTTCATTAAAGATCTAAAAAAAAAAGTAAATAAAAAATCAAAAAAAAAGACATAGACCACTAAGGTTAAACCAACTGCGTTCTTTGATCACGGTTGATTCAAGAAAAGCCTTGTCCAGAGTGTGGAGACAACTTGACTGTTCTAGGCAAGGGTCCTCCAAACGGGTTCATTAAGTAATCCTACCCTTACTTGGGGGCAATTCTATTAATTGAGATTTCATAAGACCGGGTTAGGAGGCCCATGTTTACTCTCTCGACTTTTAAGTAAAAAAAATTTTTAAAAAAAAAATTTTTAAAAATAAAAAATATTTTCAAAAAAAAAAATAATAAATAAAAATAAATAAGAAAAAATAAAAAAAAAGATTTAAAAAAAAAATTCTTTAAAAAAAAAACTTCCGTCATTTTAGGTTCAGATTGGAGAAATTTTGGTCTCCTCCTTTCTGAGCACTGGCGCTTGCGGAAATCGCTGAGCCCGTGTTCAGATTGGAATGCCTTTTGCTCTCTTTGATAAATTCGATCTTAGCCTTCAAAAAAAAACTCGTCATTTTTGGATTCAGATCCGAGAAATTATGGTTCATTTCCTTCTGAGTACTGGCGCTCACGGAAATCGCTAAGATCGTATTTGGATCAGAATACCATCTAATCTCTTTGATGAATCCAATCTTGACCTTTCAAAACAGAGAATCTCATCTCATGGATGCGGTCTTAAAACATTTGTGTCTAGCGGTACTAGTACGCCCTTTCAAAGTCTACTGCATTCGTGACCGGCACATTTGTAACTCCAAACTTATATTCTTCTTACATCGAGCAAGCTCTACTTCTCGATAAGTCGAATTTAGGTTCACAATTGCTTCTAGCAGTCACTGGGACACTCATTCTGGGCTTACCATACCTGCGATCAGAACAATTGTACCATTTATGGCGTTTTGCCTTCTTCATATTACTTGGGTCATCTCCCTCGAGCAATTTGAAAAGACAAAACCATAGAAGTTCCCATTTATGATAATTATATTCTTGTGATTACTAATGGATGTGGTCTTGTTTCAAAAATTTTTCGAAAAAACTAACAATGGCAGCATCGCTTACCATTACTTTCGATGAGAGCAAGCACCAGCTCATGCTTCAAGAGAAGCAAACCACGCGCACCTACAAGCGCCCCATCAGCGGCAGAAGCGTCAACTCCCTCGGCAACTCTCTGAACTCCGGGTCGACCTCGACTCCGCGGACTATTGTCTTTGGGACGCTGGGACCATTCCCACTTCCCGAAGAACAAACTACTCCTTCTAAGAAGCAGAAGGTTGCCTCTCAACGTGTCACTACCGTGACACCAAAGGCGAGCACCGGAAGGCCCGAAGCCCGTGGCACCCCCACGAAGCCTCGACCCGCAAATGACCAGGTCTATCCCAAGACTTGGTCCCCAAGACCTTCACCAAAACAAAGAAGGTCCCAAACATCCACCAAGCCAGCATTCCTGGCCCCACTCAAGGAGAACCAGTTCTACCCTCTTGCCTACATGAAAGAGGAGAGACCCATCTCCAACCTGACTCCCAAGTCAACCTAGCATGAGCCGGCTTGTTCCTACAAGCCCAAAATCAGATCATGCATCACAAGGCCTCTGCAGACACCTGCTAAGGCCTACAATCCTGCAGTTCGACCCTTCATCTCTACAGGGGCCAAATTTGAAAAATTCAAAGCTTCACTGCAACAGGCGAAGGACCGGGTTCGCATCCTATCCTTGCCCAGCTACAAAGAAGATAGGCTCGGCTACTGCGCCCGAGGGAGCACATCCTTCGTTGTCAAAGCCCAGCCAGAGCAGACCGAAGCTCAAATTGCTCGTCGTATACGCCGCCGCGCGTCGTATCGACAAAAGAGACTAGAGAAGCAAAGGACCCAACCTCCTACACTTCAAGTCTCTCACAAATGGGTCGAAAAAGAAAGACCCAACCAAGTTGCTGCTGTCCATATGGTTGGAAAAACCAGAAGACGCCAAAAGTCAGCAACAAAAATCCATGTCCGATGTCCGGTGACCCGCAGCGTCTCCAGGACAAAAAGACACTCAGAAGAATCCCCTGCTCCTTCAAGCAAAGGACGACAGAGTGATCCTTCCTCAAGCTCTTCATCAAAAAGAATGAGCCCCAGCTCAGTTACCAGGACAGTTTCTTCGTTCGAATCATAAAGGATGAACGTCTTGGCAACAAATTCTGAGCCACCACCCTGCAATCCACCTCAAGATGATGCGCTCACATGCATCCAGCAGTTGGAACAAGGCCAACAGAGGATTGAAACTCTGATGGAAAACCTTCTCCTCGCCTTCCAAAATCAGGCAAACAATAAACCTCCTCTGAGTCATCAAGACGACGAGGTAAATGGGGAAGAAAATGAGTCACGCGCCCTTACAAAAAAGGACGTAGACAGTATCCTCGAAAAAGCAAAAGAAGAGGATATACTCAAGGAGCATGGGATCAAGCCACCATATCCCTTGTGGATGGACTCGGTCCCATTCCCTACAAACTTCAAGCATCCTACTCTCCAAACATATACGAGGAAAGGATCAGCCAGACAGCACGTCATCCATTTCAAGATCTTGACGAAAGCTATCGCGGATCAAGATGCACTCAAGATCTGCCTCTTTGCAAGTACCCTAAAAGGTACGGCCTTTGATTGGTACTCCACTTTGCCGGAGGACTCCATCCAAAATCGGGCAATGCTAGAGACACGCTTCCTAACTCACTTCAAAGGTGAGGACGATCCCGCTACTATGGCTTAGCTGTGCAGCCTAAAACAGGAGGAGAATGAGTCAACTATGACTTCATTCATAAGTGGAAAGCAAGGGCATACAAATGCTCTGATGTATTGCCACAAGCGTCGCTAGTTGACATCTGCTGAAACAACATGAGAGCTAGAATCCGCTCCATGATCATCGGCAACAAATCAATAAACTTGGGAGAACTCCTAGAAGCTTCCATGGAAGCTGAAACGGTGATTAAAGACCTCAACAGTCAGAAATCATCAAGAAAAGAGCCAACCGCCATTGCAACCTCTAAACCAAAGAAAAAGGAGGTCCTCAATGTGCAGACCAAGTCAGCTCCTCAGCCACCAAAGAAAGCTGAAAACAAAGCTGCTGGTAAGAGACCTGAACTCTCTGATGCCTTCAAAGAACGAGTAGAAAAGAAATACCCGTTCATGAAGATGTTGATGAAATCTTCGGGGCTCTTGTGGCAAATGGCAAGCTCACCTTACCTGAACCCAAAAGACCGGGTGATGTTGGCAAAACCAATGATCTTCGGTACTGTCCATACCATCAGATGATCTCGCATCCTCTCAATCAATGCTTCGTTGTGAGAGAGAAAATAAACGAGATGTGGATAAACGGAGTCATCACCTTTGACAAAAACTATGGGTCTGGCTCCGTCAACATGGTGACTTGTGGACAAACATCAAAATCACCAAAGAAGAAGATCAATACTTCCCTCAAGGTGATAAACACTATCCAAGCGTCCGAGGTACTCGTTCCTTACCCGACACAAGACGGACAACCCATATGGGTACATCCCGATCTCCTGGAAGTTGAAAATTGGGAGGTCGTGAAAACAAAGCATACAGCTAAGCAGCGAAGGCAGGCTAGGAAACATCTCCTCAAGCTCAAACGGCAAGAGAAGACCCAGCCAAAACAAGAAGTCCAAGAAAAGGCAGAGTCCTCCTCTACCGTTTCACTAGAGGCAACAAAAATGTCCCTTCCAGAGACTTCAAAGGGGGTAAGAAAATTCACTCTCAGTGATTTCATCCCACCTCAATTCAAAGAAGCCACGCAGGAAGCATCATACTCTTGCAATTCGGTAGTTGGATTCTCCATTGATGGATACGAGTCTAGCGACACCGATGATGGATTCGAATCCAACTACACCGACGAGTGGGAGGAGTCCCTTGAAATAGGAGAATATCTCTCAGATGAAGAATGGGTTCCTGAGACTCATCTTATGCCAGTAATCTGGTATAACCCCTACAGCCACAAGGATCCTAGTCTGATGATGAAGAAGACTAAGAGGTTGTATAAGAAAATATTGTTGAACCAGCACCCCTTATTGCTCCAGTGGAAATCAACAATGTTGAGCCACAAAGAGTTGATGAAGAAGAAGATTTGGTTCCTATGCATGATCTTGAAGAATATGCAAGGATCTTGCAGCGTCTCGCTCTAGAACAAGAGCAAGACCGCGTCAACGAGCCTCCTTGCAATCCAGAGCCGGAAGTCCCCGAAGACCATCAGGTACATCCTCCCTTAACTCCTAAAAATGGAGAAAATTACTGGCCGGGACTACCACAAAACTTACAACCACAAAAATTACATCCTCCCTTCTTAAGAAGCTCTCGAACTTGATAGAGGCACCCGCTCTGGCCGGGACTACCACAAAGATTACAACCAATCTTCCTTTACATATGTAAATGCTTCGGGAAAAGATGTTGTAAGCGCCCCTAGTGGCAACAATGATGAACATGCAGGCCCTAAGGAGGCTTTCAAGTATGACTTGATTGAACACTTCAAGCACATACCTGCACGTCTGCACATCCTAGATTTATTGCGAATGTCTCCGCACACTCGTGATAATCTCATTTCAGAATTACAAAAGCTAAATGAGGATGTCGACAAACATGCCCCGCAAGTCCTCTAAATTGAAATGGACTACCGGGTCAAAAACTCAGAAGCTTCCTCAAAGGGAGAAAAGAAGAAAACTGAGGGATCATGCATTGAATGCCTCTCGGTTCAAAAGGTGGCCAGTGCAACCATCGCCTTCACTAAGGATGACCTCCTACTTGGCGAAACAAGGCACAACCGATCCTGTACTTCACAGGGTACATCAAGGAAATGCCTATGCACAGAGTTCATATCGACCCAGGTTCTGCACTCAACCTCATCTCCACTTCGGCTCTCGAAGAGTTGGGCATCCCACCTAGCAAGCTGAGCCACACATCTGTATCTATCTTTGGATATGATGGGAGTACTCAAAGGCCTATCGGCAAAATCAGGTTCAAGTTACGGATCGGTGATCTTATCTCTGAGGTCACTGTGTATGCAATAAAAACCCCTTCATGCTACAACATCCATCTCGGACGCCCCTGGATCCACGAGAATGGTGTTGTCCCTTCAACTGTACATCAATGCATCAAGTTTGTTGGCGACGACGGCATGATACATCAAGTCTTTGCGGACAGAAGACCCTTCAAAGGTAAAGAAGTCCACTTTGCAGACTCACAGATGTATGAAGGTGAGAAAGAAGAAGAGGAGAAGCACACAGCACCCTTTGCTGAAGATCTCCAGAAAGATAAAGGCAAGGCTCCTCAACAATCACCGGAGGAAAACAAACCATCCGGTAAATCCGAAGAGAGCATTCAAAGTCTAGGGGTGAATTTGTTGTCTCTTTCATGTCTATCATGTAAGACACGGATTCGGATTCAAAGCCAGAAGATGACACATCGTCAAGCCAAGCTGACACTCAGCAAGTTCAGCCTGCTCTTACTCCAATGGAGACAACTTTTGACATAGAAGATCCTACGTCAGCTTCCTTCGTTGTTCCAGCAACTTCAGCAAAGGAAAATCCGATCTTCTTCCATAGATTGGATGCTTCTTCATCAAACTCCGTGCTTGAACCTTTCCAAAATGAAGGTATGCCTCAGCTATCCTTATATAGTTCTGTGGACAAGCTATTATGAAGAAAATGTGCTATGATGCTCAAAACCCAGTCGGTTTGGGAGAAGGACGCGGTATTCTCACGCCATTGGGGCCCATCTTGAACAAAAGGTAGCTGGAAAATTGGAGACTCTACAGCCATATAGAAAAGTCTTCACAAGGGTTAGGGTATGATCCCGACACTCCCCTGAGACAGTTGACACAAAGGCTTAAAAGTCAGTTTATTGACCAAGCCTCAACATCTCAAGTCCATAAAGACATCGATCTCCCTGGATATCTCTTCGATGAGTCACCTGACAAAGATCCAGGAAGCTCAACCAATTGGTACGATTTCTCTGACGATGAAGAGGAATTGTCCGATGGCACAGACGTGTGGTCTTCTGACCCAGAAGAACCCTCATCTCCAAAAGAAGTTGCCTACTTCGACATGGTTTCAACAGGCGATTGGGATCATCTCATAGCAAGCATTGGGAAAAATTGCCGATCAAGAAGACCCGTGGAAGGGAACAAAACCTTGGTCTGGAAATGCCCTTGAAACCCCAGAAGGTTTCGTTGAGCTGGAAGCCTCCGAAAATATTATGGAGGAACCACCTTCCAACAAAAGATCCTGTTCAAAAGATAGACTTGGGAACACCTGATAACCCACGTCCTGTATTCAAAAGCAAGAATATAAAGGATGATGAGTTACCCGAGTATATCGCCTTTCTTCGTGAGTTCGTTGATTGCTTTGCATGGTCTTACGCTGAAATGCCTGGCTTAGACCCCAAAATAGCAGTCAACAAACTCAATCTTCAAGAAGACATCAAGCCTGTCAAACAGGGCCAAGAAGGTTCCGTCCAGATGTGATGGATAAAATTGAACAAGAAGTTCAAAAACTCAAAAGTGTCGGCTTCATCCGTGAGGAACAACATCCTGAATGGTTGGCCAACATTGTTCCCGAGACAAAGAAAAACGGGCAGATCAGGGTCTGTATTGACTATAGAGACCTGAATGGCGCATGCCCTAAAGATGAATTTCCGCTCCACATACTAGAGGTAATGATTGATAATACCTGTGGATTCGAGCGAATGACATTCATGGATGGTTTCTCTGGCTACAATCAGATAAAGATGCATCATGAAATGAAAAACATACATCCTTTCGGACCCCATTTGGCGTGTATTGCTACACTGTCATGCCATTTGGTCTGAAAAATGCTGGTGCCACATATCAGAGGGCTATGATGAAGATATTCCAAGATATGCAGCACAAAATGGTCGAGTGTTACGTTGATGACCTCACCGTCAAAAGCAAAAGAAAAGAAGACCATCTCGAAAACCTTCGAGAAGTCTTCCTCTGACTTCGCAAACACAAACTGCGAATGAATCCTTTGAAATGCTTCTTCGGCGTCTCGTCGGGTAAGTTCCTCAGATTCTTAGTTCGGAAAGCTGGAATAGAGCGTGACCCTATAAAAGTCAAAGCCATTCTAGAAATGCCCTCTCCAAGAACCTTGAGAGAACTCAAAGGGCTTCAACGGAGATTGGCCTATATCAGACGGTTCATCTCCAATCTTTCGGGGAAATGCCGTCTATTCTCCCGGTTAATGAAAAAAGGTGTAAACTTTGCCTGGGATGCTGACTGTAAAGCTGCGTTCCAAGATATCAAGTCATACCTGACCAAACCTCCAGTGTTAGCTGCTCCTACCACTGGAGAACCATTCATCTTGTACACAAGAGCCCTTGATCACTCTCTGGGAGCTCTACTTGCACAAGAAAATGATGAAAGAAAAGAAGCTGCTCTATACTACCTCAGCCGCATGCTAGTAGGTGCAGAGCATCGCTACTCTCTAGTCGAAAAAGAATGTCTTACAGTGATGTTCGCTGTACAAAAGCTGCGTCACTACTTGCTTACCAACAGTCTACCTGGTCTCAAAGGTCAACCTCTTGAAGGTCCTTGTCACAAAAGCAGGTTCCCTCAATGCCCGACTGGCAAAATGGTCCATCCTTCTGTCACAATTTGATATTAGGTATGTACCGCAAAAGGCAATCAAAGGACAAGCTCTAGTAGACTTTCTCATAGAGCATCCATTGCCTAAAGATTCTCCACTCAGAGATGAACCAGTCTACAATGTGGAGACTTTCTCACAAAGTGCCTCCTGGTACATGTACTTTGACGGTGCAACCAGGACAAATGAAAAAAGACAGCTGATTTCGGGAGTTGGCATCCTCTTTGTTAGCCCCGACAAATACATGATTCCACACGCTTTCTCGCTACTGGAACACTGCACAAACAATGCAGCTGAATATCAAGCTCTGATCCTAGGATTGGAACTCGCCATCGAATCCGGTATCACCATGCTGGAAGTCTTTGGAGACTCTCAACTGATCGTCAACCAGATGAATCAGAAATTTGAAGCCAGGAAGCCTGATCTGCTGCCTCACTACAACAAGGCATAATCGCTTCTGCAAAAGTTTGACATCTGTCACATCACCCACATTCACAGAGGTGAAAACATACGTGCAGATGCCCTGGCTGGACTTGCCGCATCTATGGCAATCCAGGAAGTGGAAAACATGCAAATCACAGTGTACGAAAGAAGAATCCTTCCTCCTTTTAAAGTAGTTGCTGAATGCCACCAAGTGGTTGGAAGTCGGATTTCAATCCTTCAACCTTCAATCAGTGACTAGAGGGATCCGTTCATTGATTACACTATGTTCGGAATCCTACCTGAAGATCCAAAAGAACGGGTAAGCATCCAAAGGTGAACCCAAAGCTTTCATTTGGATATTCCTTCAAAAATCCTTTATAGGAAATCCTTCAACGGAGTACTTCTACGCTGCTTGTCACAACAAGAGGCTGAAGAAACACTCAAAGAAGTTCATGCTGGTCTTTGCGGAGCTCATCAAGTTGGTCCCAAGCTCTATGATCAAATAAAAAGGTTAGGTTATTACTGGCCTACCATGATAGCTGACGCAATGTAATTTGCTAAACGCTGCCAACAATGCTAAGTTCATGAAGATTACATTCACATGCCTCCAGAATGGCTACATCCTACAGCGATTTCATGGCCTTTCAAAGCCTGGGGTATGGATATCATATGACCTATTTCTCCCCCTTCAAGCAAAGGTCATCGCTACATCTTCGCCGCTACGGATTATTTCTCCAAGTGGTCATAAGCATTTACGCTCAACGAAATGAAGACCTCATCAATCCTTCAGTTCCTGCGCACCAACATTATTTGTCGTTTCGGCGTACCCAAAAGATTCGTCCATGATAACGGACCACAATTCCGGGATCATCGATTCTACAGGTTCTGCGACAAATACAAAATCCAAAACTGTCCTTCGACTCCATATAATCCGGCAGCAAATGGATTAGCAGAAGCTTTCAACAAGACACTCTGTAAAATCCTCAAGAAAATGGTCTCTAGTCACAAAAGAGACTGGAGCGACAAACTGTCTGAAGCTTTGTGGGCCTATCGAACCACCGTTCGAGGACCAACCCATAGCACACCATTCTCCTTGGTCTATGTGTTGACACCAAAAATGTCACTTTGCCTCTTCAAGATCTAAAGAGCTACATGAAGTCGTAACCTGCCATAAATAGGCAATGCTACTTCCAAAAGATCAAATCTTGTCAGAATCAAACAAAAACTGCAAGATCCTTCAAGACAGCCAAAAGAGGAGTACACAAGAAGTTTCGGGCCATTTCAAAATCATTTGGCCTAACTTCGCTTCTCCGACAGCCGAAAAGGAGCTCTCGGCGGCGAAAGCATCGGAGACACCAAATCTTCGATCAGAGCCGATGGATGGTCTCAAAATACATCCAAAAGGCTCCACGTCAAGTTCCGAGTCAAACCAACAACGTTTGACCTTACATCAACCCTCGAACAGCTAAATCAAGCCTCTCTGTAGCAAGAACCGCCAAGGCCATCACTCATCAGACAGAGCACATGGACGGCTTCAAAATGCTTACAAGGGGCTGCACGTCAAATTTCAGGTCATTTCAACAACATTTGACCATAGTTTGACGCTCGGAAGCCAAATCAGGCCTCTCGGTGACAAAGCTCTCTGGGACCATGGTTTCCAAGACAGAGCCTATGGATCATCTTAAAATGACTCCAATGGGTTCCCTGTCAAATTTCAAGTTAATCGGACATCAGTTGGCCGCACATCAAACCGCGACATCTTCATCGCAACAAAAGTGAGTTTGCTAATTGGACCCCAAACGGCTTCAAAACTCAAACAAAAGCCTATGGTTGGTCTTATTTATTACTCAGGAGGCTTCACACCAAATTTCAGTTCATTCCGACATCGTTTGCCCAGTTTCAGCTTCTGACGGAAAATCGGCAGCTCTGCGCGACGAAGTCTTCGGCTTTCTCAAGAAATTGGAAACTTTACAAAATAAAATGCAAGGATTCTCATCAGGTTTCCTACAGGGAAATCAAGCCAATAAATGGTCAAAAATGTCAAGGAAAAATACAGAAGAAAAAAAAAGAATAAAAAAACAGCAAAAACGGACACAAAACGGGACAAAAAGGGGAAACCCCCCCCCCCCAGGGTCGCAGGCCCCTGCGACCCTGGAGCCCGGGATCGTCGGGAAGGCCCTGGAAATCCCAGTTTTCACCGTTTTTTTCGCGATTCGAAGCATCCGGCCTCTGGTAGTTTCCAAAACTCATACTTTTGAGACACCAAATCCTCTGACATCCGTCAAAAACACGGGTCAATCATCAAAAGTATCGAAAACAACATTGATCGCCACCCGGTCAACCAAAAAAAGTGTGCTTTCTACCTGACCGATCGAGAAATCGACAGGACAGATGGCACTGACCCGCTGTTGGCAACCAACACTTGAAGTCACATGGTCATCCGATGTCGATCTACATGAAGATCCATCGATGATCATTACCAGAAGAATCCCAAAAGACGCGGCACGGCCCGCAACTCTTCAACTGCTCGGCGACCACTTAATGCGATTAATTGACTAGCTTTATTACAGTCATTAATCCATTTCTTTGGATGGACCAATCAGAAGCAAGTATCCGAGAGTTACAAGTCAAGAGATTCATGGCATTTAACCCATGAAACTCCTCCCATCATGGCGATTAAAGGCGATTAAATGCCCTCAATCTCCTCCGGCCAATCAGAAGCCAAGAAAAAGGAGTTACAAAATAAAGATTTAAATCCTGTAACTCCTCCCATTATGCGGCTTAATGACAATAAAAGCCCATAAACCCTCCTAAATGGCTACCTAAAAGCCTATAAACAGGAGAGCTCTCCAAGAAGAAAGAGATTGAAGAAAAATCACAGACAGAGACACAGACAAAGCACAGAAATTCAGAGAAGGAAAAGAGAGAAAACTCTGCGGAAATCCTACACCGACCACCGCTACAAGGTGACAAAAGTCCCTTGGGGGTACCCCCCCCAAGGTCCTTGCCTTCTCCTTCTGTCTCCAAATGGCTTAGACGTGGCTTTTCAGCCCGTCTACTCGGCTTTTTATTGGACATAGGACCTCCTTTTGGTCTTTGTCCTCTAAAAACCTGAGGTTATAGCCAAGCCAAGCGAATCAATAGCATCCTCTGTTCTCATCTGCATGGATGATGGTGAAGCCCACATATGGCTTGCGACCGTCAATCTAAACGGGTCCCCCACAATCTCCTAAGAAGTTAGATCCTCCTTTTCTTGCTTTTCATTGTAGTTTGTATTTTTTTAAAAGAGACAAAAATCACAACTCTTGTCTTTAATTATTGATAAGGATTGTAAATCGGCTATAAACGCCAAAATCGGCTATAAACGCCAGAAACCAGGCTATAAACGCCAAAATCAGCTATAAATGCCAAAAAATCGCCTTTCACGGCAAACCAAGAAAAATGTCTCTTTTCTTAAATATATGTACAATGGAAAACTTGAAAGAAGTTGATCTCCTTTTTACTTGCGAAGGTTGATCTCCGGATCACCACTTGCAATTCCAAGTAAAATAGAAAATCTGGCACACCTACATAACAAAAATGTTGATGCGCGCCTCTGCCCCCGGTTACGAAAGGGTCGGACCCAACGGACTCCCACGTCCGCCGACCTCGGTAGAACCGAGCAGGAGCGCGGTCCATCAAGCTGGCCCACCCGGTGGGACTCGTTTATTTGAGAACACGATGCTAGAAATGAAATATTTGCATATCATATATTTTGCTCTATGCTTATATTTCTTTTCTCGATTCCTTCGCTACTTTATAATTGGTGGCCTATGTTGGATTCCGCATCTAAAAAAAATGAGATGAGATTTTTTGGAAATTTCTAATTCTTTGAATTTATTTCCGCTCTTTCTCTTTTCAAAAAAAAAAACAAAAATTAGATTTCTCATTTTCGATTCAAAATTGAGAAACCTTGATCCGTTCCTATCGTTCATCGCGCTTGCAGAAATGTTGAGCCTGTTCGACTAAGGTTTTGGGCCATCGTTTCTCTTCGATGAGTTCATTAAAGATCTTAAAAAAAATATATAAAAAAAATTAGATTTCTCATTTTGGATTCAAAATTGAGAAACCTTGATCCGTTCCTATCGTTCATCGCGCTTGCAGAAATGTTGAGCCTGTTCGACTAAGGTTTTGGGCCATCGTTTCTCTTCGATGAGTTCATTAAAGATCTAAAAAAAATATATAAAAAAAAATTAGATTTCTCATTTTGGATTCAAAATTGAGAAACCTTGATCCGTTCCTATCGTTCATCGCGCTTGCAGAAATGTTGAGCCTGTTCGACTAAGGTTTTGGGCCATCGTTTCTCTTCGATGAGTTCATTAAAAATAAAAAAAAATATATATATATATAAAATTTAAGATTTTTCATTTTGGATTCAAAATTGAGAAACCTTGATCCGTTCCTATCGTTCATCGCGCTTGCAGAAATGTTGAGCCTGTTCGACTAAGGTTTTGGGCCATCGTTTCTCTTCGATGAGTTCATTAAAGATCTAAAAAATATATATAAAAAAAAAAAAAATTAGATTTCTCATTTTGGATTCAAAATTGAGAAACCTTGATCCGTTCCTATCGTTCATCGCGCTTGCAGAAATGTTGAGCCTGTTCGACTAAGGTTTTGGGCCATCGTTTCTCTTCGATGAGTTCATTAAAAATAAGATATATATATATATATATATAAAATTAGATTTTTCATTTTGGATTCAAAATTGAGAAACCTTGATCCGTTCCTATCGTTCATCGCGCTTGCAGAAATGTTGAGCCTGTTCGACTAAGGTTTTGGGCCATCGTTTCTCTTCGATGAGTTCATTAAAAAAAAATATATATATATATATATAAAAAAAACAAAAAAAAAGACATAGACCACTAAGGTTAAACCAACTGTGTTCTTTGATCATGGTTGATTCAAAGAAAAGCCTTGTCCAGAGTGTGGAGACAGCTTGACTGTTCTAGGCAAGGGTCCTCCAAACGGGTTCATTAAGTAATCCTACCCTTACCTGGGGGCAATTCTATCAATCAAGATTTCATAAGACCGGGTTAGGAGGCCTATGTGTACTCTCTCGTCTTTTAAATAAATTTTTTAAAAAAATAAATTTTTTTTTAAAAATAAAAATTTTAAAATAAAAAATAAAAAATAAAAAAAATTCAAAAAAAAAATCTTAAAATAAAAATAAAAAAAATAAAAAAAAGATTTAAAAAAAAAATCTTCAAAATCTTCAAAAAAAAAAAAACTTCCGTCATTTTGGGTTTAGATTGGAGAAATCTTGGTCTTCTCCTTTCTGAGCACTGGCGCTCGCGGAAATCGCTGAGCCCGTGTTCAGATTGGAGTGCCTTTTGCTCTCTTTGATGAACCCGATATTGGCTTTTAAAAAAAAAAAAAAATCGTCATTTTTAGATTCAGATTCGAGAAATTATGGTTCATTTCTTTCTGAGCACTGGCGCTCGCGGAAATCGCTGAGCCCGTGTTCAGATTGGAATACCATCTGCTCTCTTTGATGAATCCAATTTTGACCTTTCAAAACAGAGAATCCCATCTCATGGATGCGGTCTCAAAACATTTGTGTCTAGCGGTACTAGTATGCCCTTTCAGGGTCTACTGTATTGCAACCGGCACATCTGTAACTCCAAACTTTATATTCTTCTTATCTCGAGCAAGCTTTACTTCTCGATAAGTCGAATTTAAGTTCACAATTGCTTCGAGCAGTCACTGGGACGCTCATTCTGGGCTTACCATACCTGCGATCAGAACAATTGTACCCTCTATGGCATTTTGCCTTCCTCATATTTTTTCGGTCATCTCCCTCGAGCAATTTGAAAAGACGAAACCATAGAACTTCCCATTTATGATCATTATATTCTTGTGATTACTAATAAATGTAGTCTTGTTTCAGAAATTTTCGAAAAAAAACTAACAATGGCAGCATCGCTTACCATTACCTTCGATGAGAACAAGCACCAAATCATGCTTCAACAGAAGCAAACTGCACGCACCTACAAGCACCCCATCAGCGGCCGAAGCATCAACTCCCTCGGCAACTCTTTGAACTCCGGGTCGACCTCGACTCCCCAGACTATCGTCTTTGGGACGATGGGACCATTCCCACTTCCCGAGGAACAAACTGCTCCCTCCAAGAAGCAGAAACTCGCCTCTCAACGTGTCACTACCGTGACACCAAAGGCGAGCACCAGAAGGCCTGAAGCCCGTGGCACCCCCACGAAGCCTCGACCTGCAAGCAACCAGGTCTATCCCAAGACTTGGTCCCCAAGACCTTCACCAAAACAGAGAAGGTCCCAAACATCCACTAAGCCAGCATTCCTGGCCCCACTCAAGGAGAACCAGTTCTATCCTCTTGCTTACATGAAAGAGGAGAGACCCATCTCCAACCTGACTTCCAAGTCATCCCAGCATGAGCCGGCTTGTTCCTACAAGCCCAAAATCAAATCATGCATCACAAGGCCTCTACAAGCACCTGCTAAGGCCTACAAACCTGCAGTTCGACCCTTAATCTCTATAGGGGCCGAACTCCAAAAATTCAAAGCTTCGCTGCAACAGGCGAAGGACAGGGTTCGCATCCTATCCTTGCCCAGCTGCAAAGAAGACAGGCTCGGCTGCTGCGCCAGAGGGAGCACATCCTTCATCGTCAAAGCCCAGCCAGAGCTGACCGAAGCTCAAATTGCTCGTCGTATACGCCGCCGCACGTCATACCGGCAAAAGAGACTAGAGAAGCAAAGGACCCAGCCTCCTACACTTCAAGTCTCTCCCAAATGGGTCGAAAAAGAAAGACCCAACCAAGTTGTTGCCGTCCATATGGTTGGAAAAACCAGAAGGCGCCAAAAATCAGCAACAAAAATCCATGTCCGACGTCCGATGACCCGCAGCATCTCCAGGACAAGAAGACATTTAGAAGAATCCCCTGCTCCTTCAAGCAAAGGACAGCAGAGTGATCCTTCCTCAAGCTCTTCTTCAAAAAGAATGAGCCCCAGCTCAGTCACCAGGACAGTTTCTTCGTTCGAATCACGAAGGATGAATGTCTTGGCTACAAATTCTGAGCCACCACCCCGCAATCCACCTCCAGAAGATGCGATCACCCGCATCCAGCAGTTGGAACAGGGCCAGCAGAGGATTGAAGCTCTGATGGAAAACCTTCTCCTCGCCTTCCAAAATCAGGCGAACAATTAACCTCCTCCGAATCATCAAAATGATGGGGTAAATGGAGAAGAAAATGAGTCACGCGCCTTTACCAAAAAGGACGTAGACAGTATCCTCGCCAAAGCAAAAGAAGAGGATATACTCAAGGAGCATGGGATCAAGCCACCATATCCCTTATGGATGGACTCGGTCCCGTTCCCCACAAAACTCAAGCATCCTACTCTCCAAACATATATGAGGAAAGGATCAGCCAGACAGCACGTCATCCACTTCAAGATCCTGATGGGAGCTATCGTAGATCAAGATGCACTCAAGATCCGCCTCTTTGTAAGTACCCTAAAAGGTACGGCCTTTGATTGGTACTCCACTCTGCCGGAAGACTCAATCCAAAACTGGGCCATGCTAGAGACACGCTTCCTGACTCACTTCAAAGGTGAGGATCACCCCGCTACTATGGCTCAGCTGTGCAGCCTAAAACAGGGGGAGAATGAATCAACATATGACTTCATTCACAAGTGGAAAGCAATGGCATACAAATGCTCTGATGTATTGCCACAAGCGTCGCTAGTCGACATTTGTCGAAACAACATGAGAGCCAGAATCCGCTCCATGATCATCGGCAACAAATCAAAAAACCTGGGAGAACTCCTAGAAGCTTCCATGGAAGCTGAAACGGTGATTAAAGACCTCAACAGTCAGAAATCATCAAGAAAAGAGCCAACTGCCATTGCAACCTCTAAACCAAAGAAAAAAGAGGTCCTCAATGTGCAGACCAAGTCAGCTCCTCAACCACCAAAGAAAGCTGAAAATAAAGTTGCTAGTAAGAGACCTGAACTCTCAGATGCCTTCAAAGAACGAGTAGAGAAGAAATACCCATTTGATGAAGATGTTGATGAAATCTTCGGGGCTCCTGTGGCAAACGGCAAGCTCACCTTGCCTGAACCAAAAAGACCGGGTGATGTTGGCAAAACCAACGATCCTCGGTACTGTCCATACCACCAGTGATCTCACATCCTCTCAATCAATGCTTCGTTGTGAGGGAGAAAATAAACGAGATGTGGAAAAACGGAGTCATCACCTTTGACAAAAACTATGGGTCTGCCTCCGTCAACATGGTGACATGTGGACAAACATCAAAATCACCGAAGAAAAAGACCACTACTTCCTTCAAGGTGATAAACTCAATCCAAGCGTCCGAGGAACTGGTTCCTTACCCGACACCAGACGGACAACCGATATGGGTACATCCCGATCTCCTGGAAGATGAAAATTGGGAGGTCGTGAAAACAAATCCTACAGCTCAACAGCAAAGGCAGGCTAGGAAGCATCTCCTCAAGCTCAAACGGCAAGAGAAGACCCAGGCAAAACTAGAGGTCAAAGAAAAGGCAGAGGCTTCCTCTACCGTTTCACTGGAGGCAACAAAAATATCCCTTCCAGAGACTTCAAAGGGGGTAAGAAAATTCACTCTCAGTGATTTCATCCCACCTCAATTCAAAGAAGCCATGCAGGAGGCATCATACTCTTGAATTCGGTAGTTGGATTCTCCATTGATGGATACGAGTCCAGCGACACCGATGATGGATTCGAATCCAACTACATAGACGAGTGGGAGGAGTCCCTTGAAACAGGAGAATATCTCTCCAATGAAGAATGGGTTCCTGAGTCTCATCTTATGCCAGTAATCTGGTATAACCCCCTACAGCAACAAGGATCCTGGTCTGATGATGAAGAAGACCAAGAGGCTGAACAAGAAAATGATCAAAGAAAAGAAGCTGCTCTATAATCACCGGAAGAAAACAAATCATCCGGTAAATCCGAAGAGAGCATTCAAACTCCCTTCATCATCTCCCTCAAACCTTCAAAGCCTTTGGTCATCACAACTAAAGTGAAGAAGGCAAAGCAAAATTTGTTGTCTCTTTCGTGTCTATCATGCAAGACACGGACTCGGATTCAGAGCCAGAAGACGACGCATCGTCAAGCCAAGCTGACACTCAGCAAGTTCAGCCTGCTCTCACTCCAATGGAGACAACTTCTGACATAGAAGACCCTACGTCAGCTTCCTTCGTTGTTCTAGCAACTTCAGCAAAGGAAAAAGCCGATCTTCTTCCATAGATCAGATGCTTCTTTATCAAACTCCATGCTTGAACCTTTCCAAAATAAAGGTATGCCTCAACTATCCTTATACAGTTCTGTGGCACAAGCTATTATGAAGAAAATGGGCTATGACGCTCAAAACCCAGTCGGTTTGGGAGAAGGACGCGGTATTCTCACGCCATTGGGGCCCATCTTGACCAAAAGCCAGCTGGAAGATTGGAGACTGTACGGCTATGTAGAAAAGTTTTCACACGGGTTAGGGTATGATCCCGACACTCCCTTGAGACCGTTGACACAAAGGCTTAAAAGTCAATATACTGACCAAGCCTCAACATCCCAAGTCTATGAAGACATCGATCTCCCTGGATATCTCTTTGATGAGTCACCTGACAAAGATCCAGGAAGCTCATCCAATTGGCACGATTTCTCCGAAAATGAAGAGGAGTTGTCCGATGGCACAGACGTGTGGACTTTTGACCCAGAAGAACCCTCATCTCCAAAAGAAGTAGCCTACTTCAACCCGGTTTCAACAGGCAATTGGGATCATCTCATAGCAAGCCTGGGGAAAATTACCAATCAAGAAGACCCATGGAAAGGAACAAAACCTTGGTCTGGAAATGCCTTTGAAACCGTAGAAGGTTTCGTTGAGCTGGAAGCCTCCGAAAATATTGTGGAGGAACCACCTTCGAACCTTCCAACAGAAGATCCTGTTCAAAAGATAGACTTGGGAACACCAGGTAACCCACGTCCTGTATTCATAAGCAAGAATATAAAGGATGATGAGTTACCCGAGTATATCGCCTTTATTCGTGAGTTCGTTGATTGCTTTGCATGGTCTTACGCTGAAATGCCAGGCTTAGACCACAAAATAGCGGTTCACAAACTCAATCTTCAAGAAGACATCAAGCCTGTCAAGCAAGGCCAAAGAAGATTCCGTCCAGATGTGATGGATAAAATTGAACAAGAAGTTCAAAAACTCAAAAGCGTCGGCTTCATCCTGTGAGGAACAACATCCTGAATGGTTGCCAACATTGTCCCCGTGACAAAGAAAAACGGGCAGATTAGGGTCTGTATTGACTATAGAGACCTGAACGGCGCATGCCCTAAAGATGAATTTCCGCTCCGCATACTAGAGGTAATGATCGATAATAGCCGTGGATTCGAGCGAATGACATTCATGGATGGTTTCTCTGGCTACAATCAGATAAAGATGCATCCTGAAGATGAAAAACCTACATCTTTTCGGACCCCATTTGGCATGTATTGCTACACTGTCATGCCATTTGGTCTGAAAAATGCTGGTGCCACATATCAGAGGGCTATGATGAAAATATTCCAAGATATGCAGCACAAGACGGTTGAATGTTACGTTGATGACCTCGCCGTCAAAAGCAAAAGAAAAGAAGATCATCTCGAAAACCTTCGAGAAGTCTTCCTCCGGCTTCGCAAACACAAACTGCGAATGAATCCTTTGAAATGCTTCTTCGGCGTCTCATCAGGTAAGTTCCTCGGATTCTTAGTTCGGAAAGCTGGAATAGAGCTTGACCCCATAAAAGTCAAAGCCATTCTAGAAATGCCCTCTCCAAGAACCTTGAGAGAACTCAAAGGGCTTCAAGGGAGATTGGCCTACATCAGACTGTTCGTCTCCAATCTTTCAGGGAAATGCCGTCCATTCTCCCGGTTTATGAGAAAGGGTGTAAACTTTGTCTGGGATGCTGACTGTGAAGCTGTTTTCCAAGACATCAAGTCATACCTGACAAAACCTCCACTGTTAGCTGCTCCTACCACTGGAAAACCATTCATCTTGTACACAAGAGCCCTTGATCACTATTTGGGAGCTCTGCTTGCACAAGAAAATGATAAAAGAAAAGAAGCTGCTCCATATTACCTCAGCCGCATGCTAGTAGGTGCAGAGCATCGCTACTCTCCAGTCGAAAAAGAATGCCTTGCAGTGATGTTCGCCGTACAAAAGCTGCGTCACTACTTACTTTCCAACACAGTATACCTAGTCTCGAGGGTCAACCTCTTGAAGGTCCTTGTCACAAAGGCAGGTTCTCTCAACGCTTGACTAGCAAAATGGTCCATCCTTCTGTCACAATTTGATATTAGGTATGTACCACAAAAGGCAATCAAAGGGCAAGCTCTAGCGGACTTCCTCGCAGAGCATCCATTGCCTAAAGATTCTCCACTCAGAGATGATCTCCCAGACGAACCAGTCTACAATGTGGAGACTTTCTCACAAAGTGCCTCCTGGGACATGTACTTTGACGGTGTAACCAGGACGAATGAAAAAAGACAGCTGATCTCGGGAGTTGGCATCCTCTTTGTTAGCCCCGACAAATACATGATTCCACACGCTTTCTCGCTACTGGAACCATGCACAAACAATGCAGCTGAATATCAAGCTCTGATCTTAGGATTGGAACTCGCCATCGAATCCGGTATCACCATGCTGGAAGTCTTTGGAGACTCTCAACTGATCGTCAACCAGATGAATCAGAAATTTGAAGTCAGGAAGCCAGATTTGCTGCCTTACTACAACAAAGCACAATCACTTCTGCAAAAGTTTGACATCTGTCACATCACCCACATTCGTAGAGGTGAAAACATACGTGCATATGCCCTAGCCGGACTTACCGCATCCATGGCAATTCAGGAATGGGAAAACATGCAAATCACAGTGTGCGAAAGAAGAATCCTTCCTCCTCTTAACACACACCAAGCTGTTGCTGAATGCCACCAAGTGGTTGGAAATAGGATTTCAATCCTTCAAACTTCAATCGGCGACTGGAGGGATCCGTTCATTGATTACATTATGTTCGGAATCCTACCTGAAGATCCAAAAGAACGGGTAAGCACCCAAAGGCGAACCCCAAGCTTTCATTTGGATATTCCTTCAAAAATCCTTTATAGGAAATCCTTCAACGGAGTACTTCTACGCTGCTTGTCACAACAAGAGGCTGAAGAAACACTCAAAGAAGTTCATGCTGGTCTTTGCAGAGCTCATCAGGCTGGTCCCAAACTCTATGATCAGATAAAAAGGTTAGGATATTACTGGCCTACCATGGTAGCTGACGCAATGCAATTTGCTAAGCGTTGCCAACAATGTCAAATTCATGGAGATTACATTCACATGCCTCCAGAATGGCTGCATCCTACAGCGATCTCATGGCCTTTCGAAGCCTGGGGTATGGACATCATAGGTCCTATTTCTCCCCCTTCGAGCAAAGGTCATCGCTTCATCTTCGCCGCTACGGATTATTTCTCCAAGTGGTCAGAAGCATTTGCGTTCAACGAAATGAAGACCTCATCAGTCCTTCAGTTCCTGCGCACCAACATCATTTGTCGTTTCGACATACCCAAAAGATTCGTCCATGATAACGGACCATAATTCCGGGATCATCGATTCTACAGGTTCTGCGACAAATACAAAATCCAAAGCTGTCCTTCGACTCCATACAATCCGGCAGCAAACGGGTTAGCAGAAGCTTTCAACAAGACACTCTGCAAAATCCTCAAAAAAATGGTCTCTAGTCATAAAAGAGACTGGAGCGACAAAATGTCTGAAGCTTTGTGGGCCTATCGAACCACCGTTCGAGGACCAACCCATAGGACACCATTCTCCTTGGTCTATGGATGCGAAGCTGTCGTACCCTTGGAAGTACAAATTCCTTCCTTGAGGGTATCCTTGCAAAATGACATGACTCAAGAAAGCAATGTCAAATTGCGACTCCATGAGCTAGACAATCTCGATGAGAGACGGCTCGAAGCTCAACAAAGCATTGAACTTTACCAAGCACGCATGGTAGGATCTTTCGATAAAAAGGTCAGGCAACGCGCCTACAAAAAGGGTGACTTGGTTCTTGCGGTAAAAAGACCAATGGTCTTCGCTCACAAGTCCAAAGGCAAATTTGAACCAAAATGGGAGGGACCCTACGTCATCGACAAGGTTTTCTCCAACGGCGCATATGCACTCCTAAACATGGAAGGTGACAGATGTATGCTACCCATCAATGGCAAGTTCTTAAAGCAGTACTACCCTTGAAGACTTACCCAACTGGGTAAGAGCAATGCCATCTCATTTTTTTTTTGAAAAGAGAAAGAGTGGAAATAAATTCAAAGAATTAAAATTTTCCAAAAAATCTCATCTCATTTTTTTAGATGCGGAATCCAACATAGGCCACCAATTATAAAGTAGCCAAGGAATCGAGAAAAGAAATATCAGCATAGAACAAAATATATGATATGCAAATATTTCATTTCTAGCATCGTGTTCTCAAATAAACGGGTCCCACCGGGTGGAGCCAGCTTGATGGACCGCGCTCCTGCTCGGTTCTACAGAGGTCGGCGGATGTGGGAGTCCGTCGGGTCCGACCCTTTCATAACCGGGGGCAAGGGCGTGCATAAACATTTCTTTTTTTGTGTGGGTGTGCCAGATTTTCTATTTTACTTGGAATTACAAGTGGTGATCCGGAGATCAACCTTCGCAAGTAAAAAGGAAATCAACTTTTAAGTTTTCCATTGCACATATATTTAAGAAAAGAGACATTTTCTTGGTTTGCCGTGAAAGGCGATTTTTTTGGCATTTATAGCCAATTTTGGCATTTATAGCCGGTTTCTGGCGTTTATAGCCGATTTTGGCGTTTATAGCCTGATTTACAATCCTTAGGCAATAATGAAAGACAAGAGTTGTGATTTTTGTCTCTTTTGAAAAAATACAAACTACAATGAAAAGCAAGAAAAGGAGGATCTAACTTCTGAGGAGATTGTGGGGGACCCGTTTAGATTGACGGTCGCAAGCTATATGCGGGCTTCGCCATCATCCATGCAGATGAGAATAGAGGATGCTATTGATTCGCTTGGCTTGGCTATAACCTCAGGTTTTTAGAGAACAAAGACCAAAAGAAGTCCTATGTCCAATAAAAAGCGAGTAGACGGGCTTGAAAAGCCATGTCTAAGCCATTGGCGGCAGAAGGAGAAGGCAAGGACCTTGGGGGGGGGGGGTGCCCCCCAAGGGACTTTTGTCACCTTGTAGTGGTGGTCGGTGTAGGATTTCCGCAGAGTTTTCTCTCTTAGATTTCTGATGCCTCTTTCTGTCTGAGTTTCCGGATTTTCTGCAGTCTATTGTCTGTGTGTCTGCTGTTCTTGGAGAGCTCTCCTATTTATAGGCTTTTAGGTAGCCATTTAGGAGGGTTTATGAGCCTTGATTGTCATAAAGCTACATAAAGGGAGGAGTTACAAAATTGAATTCTTTATTTTGTAACTTCTTTTTCTTGGCTTCTGATTGGCCGGAGGAGATTGAGGGCATTTAATCGCCTTTAATCGCCATGATGGGAGGAGTTTCATGGGTTAAATGCCATGAATCTCTTGACTTGTAACTCCCGGATGCTTGCTTCTGATTGGTCCGTCCAAAGAAATGGATTAATGACTGTAATAAAGCTAGTCAATTAATCGCATTAAGTGGTCGCCGAGCATCTGAAGAGTCACGGGCCAGTGCCGTGTCTTTTGGGATTCTTCTGGCGATGATCATCGATGGATCTTCATGTAGATCGACATCGGATGGCCATGTAATTTCAGGTGTTTGTTGCCAACAGCAGGTCGGTGCCATCTGTCCTGTCGATTTCTCGATCGGTCGGGTAGAAAGCACACTTTTTTTGGTTTTTTTTGCTTAAGGTTAATTTGTATTGAGAGAAAAAAAAAGGGAACCGGGCAAGAAGCCCCCAAAGGATACAAAAGTCCATCCCAAAGGACAGAAGCAACCCAAAAGCCAACCCAGAAGAACAACATAGACAAACAGAAAAAGGAAAACAGGAAGAGCTAGGGAAAAAGGACGAGGGAACTCCACTCCACAGCACATGGCACTGGGGCGAGGAAGCGCCTCACAACAGCACAAGGCACTTGGCACTCGGCACTTGGCACAGCAAGACAGCTAAGCACAATCAGAAGATGGAAACTGCCAGTAGAGAGGCAGAGCAAAGAACAGGACCGACTCCCTTCCAGGCCATTAGCACTGCATGCAAAGGAGAAGCAGCCAGCAGAACGAAGCCATTCAGCGCATAACTCCGCCTAGCAGAACAAAGCAGTACAGCGCTCAACTCTGCAAATCACAGGCAGCAAAAACAGACAGAACAACTACTCGCCAAGCATAACAGACAGAATAGCACCCAAAAAAAATAGCTACAAACTTCCAGCATGCTAAGCCCACTGAAGGAGGAACTGGCAGCAGAAGAGCAGCCATGCACCAGAATCACAACGCCCTGCCATAACCAGCCTAGGGAATTTGCCTATAGAACACAAAAAGCTCGGAACCCAGGATCTCTCCATTGCCCAGGGCATGCAGGGGAACCAATAACTGAAAGCAGGAGAGTAGCACCACCAACGGGAGAAGAGACTGAAAGCAAAGATAGGCCCATTGCTAGGACCAAGCTATCCACGAACCAACAAAAATTGCCACCTCCACAGAGCAGGCACAGAAGAACCCAAAGAGAAGCAAGAAAGAGACTAAGAAATTTACAAATCTCAATGGTTGGAGTTAGACAGAAAATGTATAAACAGCTGAAGAGGCCTGCCAGAAAAAGGTCTGCTGATAGAACTGAGAGAGGAGGAAAGAAGCTCTTTCAGTAGGATCTTGACCTTCGTCTGAGAGGCTCTTAAGTTTCTGTGAGTTAGGTCATTTCTGCATTTCCAAATAACGAAAGTAGTAGAGAAGAAGATGGAGGAAACTCCGAGTCGTGCTAACTTGTCACAGTTAGCTGAAAGACCCAGCCAAATAGTAGAAGGAGAGCAAGGAACAGCAATGGAAACTCCTGCAGCTTGAAGGATCCAACTCCAGAGGGCAGAGGCAAAGGGGCAGAGGAAAAAGAGATGCAGCACAGTTTCAACATTCTGATTGCAGAGACAACATCTGGAGGCTAGACTGAGGCCAGCAGCTTGAGCCCGGTCATTGGTTGGAGTCTTACAGTGCATCAGGCGCCAAGCAAAGAAAGACACTCTCGGTCTCAATAGGTGGTTCCAAACCAGGGGGGCCCAAACCTTAGGAGGCCGAGTGTGCCTAATTAACTGCCAAGCCTCTTTGAAAGATAAGTCTTTCCCTGGGTGACTTTTCCAATAGATGGAGTCAACTGAAGCTGGGTCTATAGAGATAGACTGAACAGCACTCCTCAAAGCCTCTTCCACCTCTAACTGAAGCCCGGACGGCAAAATCCAAGCTGAGCCATCCCAAAGAGAACTGACCGTCTGATGAGGAGGAAAGGAAATGGAAGGAAACTGAGCTGCCAAACTAGAATCTGAAGACCAAGAGTCAAACCAAGCATCGGCCAACTTACCATTACCAATGATCCAGTTACAGCCTTCTTGAATGATATGAGCAGACTTCCTAATTATCCGCCAGACACAAGAACCAATTTTGGTCGTGGAAGAGCTCCATAAAGTAGTCCTGGGGAAGTACCTCCCTTTCATCCAATCAGCCCAAAGAGAGTCTGACGTAGCAGCTATCCATGCCAACTTAAGAAAAGAAGCGCCATTGTGGTCTTGGATACGCCTGATACCAAGACCTCCCTCTGATGTGGGAAGACACACTAAGTCCCAACGAATCTGACTCCTATTGGATCTAGAAGCAGCTCCCGACCATAGGAAATTTCTCATAATACTTTCAAGGTGATTTGAGACAGACTTGGGGAGGGGAAAGACCATAGCAATGTGAGTGGCTAAACTACCCAGCACGTGCCTGATCAGGATTGTGCGACCAGCAAAAGAAAGCAGCCTGGACTTCCACCCTACAAGCTTGGAGAGGAACCTATCCACCAGAAAGTGTAAGTGATGTCTTTTCGGAGTTCCAAATATCAGAGGAGCACCGAGGTAAGAAGAGGATAGAGGATGATCTTGAAGGTTGGTGATGGACAGAATCTGTCTTTTGGTCATGAGGCTACACTTGCCTAAAAAGAGCTTACTTTTGGCCACATTGATGTGTTGCCCCGAGCTAAATTGATAATTAGCTAGGACTTGTTTGAGAGCCATCAAACCTTTCTTATTGCCTTTCAAGAAAAGCAGGATGTCATCAGCATAGAAAAGATGGCAGGGGGTCTTAGGCACTGAGGATAGAGGGAGAACCAGCCTAGAGGAAACCAGTTTTTGAATGTTGAGGCTGAGAATTTCCTCTGCCAAGATAAAGAGGTAAGGGGACAGAGGGTCCCCTTGTCTGAGACCACAAGTAGAGTCGAAAAAACCCATAAGGCACTCTATTAATAAGGACAGAACCCTTTCCAGAACAGACACAAGCTTTAACTAGGTTAATCCAGTTATTTGAGAACCCAAAGAAAGCTAGAGCCTTAAAGAGAAAAGCCCAGCTTAGCTTGTCAAACGCTTTAGAGATATCAAGCTGCATACATAGAGACCCACCCCTAGTCTTCAAACGGAGGAATTGGAAGAGCTCATGAGCTAAAGCAATGTGTTGGTGGATTGATCTCCCTTTAACAAAAGCTGCTTGGTTTGGAGAAATTAGAGAGGGGAGGATAAGAGACAATCTGGAAGCCAAGATTTTGGAAATAATTTTGTAAGAGAAGTTGAGAAGGCTAATAGGCCTGTAATCAGTGAAGGAACTTGGCGAAGTTGATTTAGGAATCAAAGCCAAAAAATAAGCATTGGAAGCTTTGTATAGTTTACCAGAGGAGAAAAAGTGTTTCACAGCTTTGATGATAGCCCCTCCTGTAATAAGCCAGGTAGCGGTGAAAAAGGAACCAGGGAAACCATCTGGCCCAGGGGAACTGTCCGCCTTCAGAGCAAAGACTGCACTCTTAATTTCTTCAGCATCCGGAATTTTAGTCAGATGGAGGTTCATGACAGATGAGACTTTGTTACTATCTAAATCGAAAAGGCTCGCTCCAGGTTCAGGGTGAACTGACTGAGCCAGGCCAGAGAAGTGACTAACTGCCAGCTGCTGGATTTGGCTAGGGTCCTCAATCCAGTTACCGTTGGAGAGGATTTTGTCAATTCGGTTAACAACCCCTCTGGATTTAGCATAGGCATGAAAAAAAGCAGTGTTCCTTTCTCCGTCTTTCAGCCATCTCACTTTAGATTTTTGGCGCCAATGGAGATCGGAGATTTGGAGCCAATTGTGAAGAGAGGCCTTGGCCTCCGAAAGAGCCTGATGGAGAGAATCTGTTGGACCAGCATCCAGCGTTGCTTGGGCTTCCAGCACATTTCTTTCCGCTTCTTGAGTCTTGAGCCTAATTTCTCCGAAGACAGTCTTGTTCCACACTTTGAAGACCTGCTTCATAGCTTTCAGATTTTGAGCTAGCACGTATTGGGGGTGGCCCTCAAGATCTGGCTTCCAATTTTCAGCTACAAGACTATGGAAATCCGGGTGGAGAGTCCACATCACTTCAAATTTGAAAGGAGCATAGGAAGGAGAAGGGCTCTGGCTGTGAGAGAGAAGCAGGGGGCAATGATCAGAGGAGACCTTTGGCATGTGGGAGAGCAAAGGGTCAGAAGAGATGGAAGTCCAATGGTGGTTTCATAAAGCTCTGTCTAGTCTAGCTGCAACATAACTGCTGCCTCTACGATTGTTAGACCAAGTAAATTTATTTCCAGAATAGCCCATGTCTTGCAGGCCAGAGGCTAACAACATCTGTTGGAAGTCAGTATTCAAGCGAGAAGGTCTAAGACTAAATTTTTCGGAGGCAGAGATGATGGAGTTGAAGTCTCCCAGCACACACCATGGAATATTTGAAGAAGCTTGAGAAGTAAGGTAGTCCCAAAGCTCTCTTCTACGAATATAGTTTGTAGAGGCATATATGCCAGTGAGAAGGCATTGGGTACCATTGGCTGGGTTAATCAAGGATAGGGTTAAGAATTGGGTGGAGAAATCCAATAGAGAGAATTGGAAAGCAGAAGTGGTTTTGAAAAGACACCAAATGGAAGCAGTTGATTGATTGAGGTTAGAGAAGAAGCCATCAAAGCCGAAGATTGACCTCAAAGAAGGAGGGGGAGAAAGGGTCATCGGCTCCGAGAGAAAAATAATGTCAGGAGAGTTAGAAGAGATGAGGTGGTGGAGAGCCCTAAGGGAAGGGGAATTGGCAATACCCCTACAGTTCCAATAAAGGACTTTAATCATTAGGAACTAGAGGGGAGAGAGGGAGGTCCATTTGAGCTTCTGGTCAAGGGGCGAGAGGAGGAGGCCTTTTTATTTCTGATTTTGGTTTTCTTTTTGTTAGAGAGAGGGGTGAGGTTTACCTCTAAGGAGATTCCAACAGGAAGAGGGGAAGAAGGGGGATTAAGAGGATCAGAAGAAGGCAAGGGATGAGAGGGAGAAGGGGGGAGAGGAGGGAAGGGGAAGGCATCAGTTGGCTCTATAAAGGAGCATTTTTCCAGAATGTCAAAAGGATTAGAGGTATCTAGGACAGGAGCAGGGATTTTTTCAAGGACTTCCAGAAAGATCTCCTGGGGTAGCTGATCAAGTCTGGAGTTAGACTGTTGATGATGGCCAGAAGAGGTAGAAGGGCTAGGGGAGCCAGGGGGAGGGAGAGGGGGAGGGGGAGGAACAGAGTCCTGAAGTGGGGCCGAGGAGTTTCTAAGAATAGAAGGGTCAAGAGAGACCACATGATTGGAGGCTAGGACTGGCTCAGACTCAGAGAGAGTTGCTGAGATGGAGACAGGATGGTCTTGGGGATCTAGCTCCGGAGTTGGAGACTTGCCCAGGATACCTTGGCTGGAATGGCTCTGATTAATTGAGGATCTAGGAACAGATTTACAGTAAGTCTCTGAGTGGCCATGAAGAAGGCAAAGGGAACATGGCAGATTTTCGTAGGAAACAGAGAGAAGAACTTCCTCTTCTCCAGCTAAGTCCACCTTGATTTCGGTAGGTTTAGGTCTGGAAAGGTCAATGTGAACTAGGATTCTAGCAAAAGTGAGAATTTTTTGGGAGGCAGTGATGTCATCCAATTTCAGGGGTGTGCCTATGGAACTAGCTAACGAGAGAAGGATATTGGAGCTCCAACAGTGATAAGGAATGCCATAGATACGGATCCAAACTGGGTGTAGATTAGGCCATTCTACAGGGCCTTGACCAGGGGACCAGGGAAGAAGAAGGAGTTTCCTATTCTGCAGGCTGTGAGGGGATTGTGAGAGGACCAAATCCCGGTCTTCCTTGGAGCTAAATCTAAAGATAAAATGGCCCTTATCAGTGAGGGAAATCAGACATGGTTTAGAGAGATTCCAGTGAGAGTTGGCTTGGGAGGTCAGCCATTCCACAGTTGGTCTTCTACCAATAAATTTGCCTATAGCTGCATTTGAGAAGGAGTTTTTGCTAGGCTCTATCATGGAAGATGGGATTTTCATAACTACCTGACCATCTAATAGAGAAGAGGTTGGGAAATCTGAGGGGGCAATCGGCTTAGAATCAGGGAAAAGGTCTAACCAGGAACTAGGAGGGGGCTGAGGTTGCTGAACCAGGAGAGGTTTGGAGACAGAGTTAAGGATAGGAGCTAATTGTTCTATTGAGGTGAAGGGGGGTAGAGGAGGAGGGTCAGGGGGTTTAAGAGGAGGAAGAGGTAAGGATTTACCTAAAGCAGAGCTGAGGAGACCAGCCAAGTGATTGTGCAGAATAGCTAGCTGAGCTTCATCCCAGACCTGAGAAGAGGGACGATCTGAAATAACTGTAGAGGGCTGAGTCAAGGTTAGAGACCTCGAACCGGGAGCTAAGGAGCTAAGAGGCTGAGCAGAATAGGTTGGCAGGGGCAATTGTGGGTTTAGGGAACCGGGCGAGTGGGCTGCCGAGGGGGTTGCTGACCGAACCAGAGCAACGGCTGGTTGGGAGCTGGGAAGAGGAGGGAAATCTGAAGAAAGAAAAGGGAATGGAGCTTCGAAGGGAGGAGGTGGGACGGCTTGAGGGGGTTCAGCTACGAAGGTATTAGAGGGGATTTGGGGAGGAAGGGAGGGAAGGGTAAAGGAAGGGTTAGGGCTAGCAGACATTTTTGAAAAAGATGATCCGAAACCCCACAAGTTGAAAGATGTCTAGCATACTTTTTTTGGTTGACCGGGTGGCGATCAATATTGTTTTCGATACTCTTGACGATTGACCGGTGTTTTGGATGGATGTCAGAGGATTTGGTGTCTCAAAAGTATGAATTTTGGAAAAATACCAGAGGCTGGGCGCTTCGAATCGCGAAAAAAACGGCGAAAACCTGGAGTTTCCGGGACCTTCCCGGCGACCCCGGGCTCCAGGGTCGCAGGGGCCTGCGACCTTGGGCCAGGGTCGCAGGGGCCTGCGACCCTGGGGGGGTTTTCCCCCTTTGTGTCTCGTTTTGTGTCCGTTTTTGCTGTTTTTTTTATTCTTTTTTATTCTGTATTTTTCCTTGACATTTTTGACCATTTATTGGCCTGATTTCCCTGTAGGAAACCTGATGAGAATCCTTGCATTTTATTTTGCAAAGTTTCCAATTTCCTGAGAAAGCCGAAGACTTTGTCGCGTAGAGCTGCCGATTTTCCGTCAGAAGCTGAAACTGGGTCAAACGATGTCGGAATGACCTAAAATTTGGTGTGAAGCCTCTTGAGCAATAAATAAGACCAACATAGGCTTTTGTCTGAGTCTTGAAGCCGTTTGGGGTCCTATCACCAGTAGACTCACTTTTATCGCGATGAAGATGTCGCGGTTTGATGTGCGGTCAACCGATGTCCGATTGACTTGAAATTTGACAGGGAACCTATTGGAGTCATTTTAAGATGATCCATAGGCTCTGTCTTGGAATTCATGGTCCCGGAGAACTTTGCCGCAAGAGACCTGATTTGGCTTCCGAGCGTCAAACTATGGTCAAATGTTGTCGAAATGACCTGAAATTTGACGTGTAGCCCTTTATAAGCATTTTGAAGCCGTCCATGTGCTCTATCTGATGAGTAATGGCCTCGGTGGTTCTCACCGCCGAGAGGCTTGATTTAGCTGTTCGAGGGTTGATGTTGGGTCAAACGTTGTCGGTTTGACTCGGAACTTGACGTGGAGCCTTTTGGATGTATTTTGAGACCATCCATCGGCTCTGATCGAAGATTTGGTGTCTCTGATGCTTTCGTCGTCGAGAGCTCTTTTTCGGCTATCGGAGAAGTGAAGTTAGGCCAAATGATTTTGAAATGGCCCGAAACTTCTTGTGTACTCCTCTTTTGGTTGTCTTGAAGGATCTTGCAGTTTTTGTTTGATTCTGACAAGATTTGATTTTTTGGAAGTAGCCTTGCCTATTTATGGCAGGTTGCGACTTCATGTAGCTCTTTGGATCTTGAAGAGGCAAAGTGACATTTTTGGTGTCAACAAATGCCCCCTCGAGGTACAGCGACGAGTTGCTTAACTTTTGTAGTCGATGTGCCTCGAAGAGATTTTTGAAGGAGAGCCTGTGACTTGACCAAGAGTCTTTGAGCAGTCTTTGTTTTGGTATTTGTAGCCTTTTGAGCTTCCAGGGGAATTTTATGGTAGTGAAAGGGATCACGTACCATCTCGAGGCAAAGTTTTGAAGATGACATCAGGGATGTGGATTTGGGTTTTGACCTTGTGACCTAACAGGCTGTATGTGGCAGGTTAGTGGGTCGGGTTTGGTTTTGATCGTGTGACCCAACAAGCTGTATGTGGAATGTTGGGGGATCAATTTTGGTTTTGATCTTGTGACCTAACAGGCTATATGTGGCAAGTTAGGGGATCAGGTTTTGGTTTTTGGTTTTGGTCTTGTGACCCAACAAGCTGTATGTGGCAAGTTAGGGGACCAGGATTTGGTTTGATTTTTGTGGAATGTCAATTTCAAGATTTTGGCTCAATTTGGTATATGAGGCTGGATGGTTTGATTTTTGGAAGCTCATGGGGCTTGGAATTCTCTTTGTTTGGTTGAATCAACTCAAAAGTGGCATGGAACCATTTTTGTATGCTCTTGGTAAGAGGGATTTCTCTTTGACTAAAAGCCCAAATTTTTTTTTTTTTTTTGTGCCTAGGTGGTCAAACCTGGCTCATATGGGCTAACCCATGGGACCTTAAGCTTTTGAAATGGCTTAGATCTCATATGGTGTCATTTTTGTAAAGAATATCCAAAAATATCTCATTTGGATAGAGAATATCTAAGAATATCTTTACTTGGAGAGAATCTCTCATGTTCCCTTTATTTTGGGATGGGATATCTCAAGATATCTTTCTTTTGGGAAAGAATCCTTCATTGATTTCTTTTTGGGAGAAAATCTCTCAAGATATCTTTCTTTTGGGAAAGAATCTTTCTAATCTCTTTCTTTTGGTAAGGTTACTAATTAATAACACTTACCTGTTTCTTCTTTCCTTCTTTGGTTTGCTCTCTTCTATAAAAGCAAGGAGGAGGTTGGATCTCTTGCTCTTATTACTTTTTTTTGCAATAATCTCAAGAGGCTCTTCAAGACCAAGAGTTCTTCTTCTTCAAGATCTTCAAGACTTTTCTTCTTCTTCTCCATCAATGGCTTCAAGTAAGTTCCCCTTTTTCAAGAAAACTCCATTGTAGGAAAAATAAAAAGTTCTCTCTCTTTTTTTTTTGTTTCTTTCTTTTCTTTTCTTTTTTTTTCTCCACGTGTTTTTTTTTTAACACATGTTTTCTTTTTGCTTTCTTTTCTTTCTTTTTTTTTGCATTTTTTTTTGTTCCTTTTGTGGGCCGTACGGACAGATCCGTACGGATCTGGCCGTACGGCCACGTGGCCTGTGGGCCACGGCCTGTGGGTCATCCTCCTTTTTTTTTCTTTTTCTTTTTTTTCCTCCTTTCTCCTCTTTTTTTTTTTTGAGAAAGTTTTCTTTTTTTTTCTCCTTTCTCCTCTTTTTTTTTGAGAAAGTTTCATTCTTTTTTTTTTTTTGCTCATCATGATAATGCCCTTTTTTTTTTTTGGCAAACCTAGATGTTCATGCATGCATTCTATTGTAAATTAAATTTGTAGCATGATGTGATAACATACCTAAAAGTTTTCGCAAATTTGGGTATTTGGAGCTCGCAGCGATGTTGAGCCCTTCCTGATTTTGCGAAGACTTTGAGGCTTCGAAAGTTTGGAGTTTCGGAGCTTGCAGCGATGTTGAGCCCATCTTCAAGCTTTCTATTTCTTTCGGGATAATTCCTTTTCTTCGGAATTGCCCCGTCATCATGTCAAAATTTCGCCAAAATTTTTTTTTTTTAGCGAGATTCTGTCATTTTGATGTTTGATCTTTTTCTTTTCCATCCTTTGCAGGTGGTTCCTCCAGAACGAACAAGGGTAAAGAGCCTGCTACAAGCGTACCTCGTCAATCTTCTAGATCTTCTAATCCGGCCGTTCAGCAGGCCTTTGAGAAGGTCCAGTATGTTGAGAGAAATCTGGAAGAATGTGACTCCCTCAACAGAGATGAGATGAGGCAGCGACTGATCACTCTCAAGGGAGAGGAATTCTATAAGATCATGGTAAGCAGTCGTCCATGGGTGATGGAAGATCAGAGTGTTTTACCCAAGCCTACCTTCTTCTTTGGTGATGCAGTCCCTGATGACATGACATACCAGAGGAGATGTTTTCAGTTCTCTTTCACAGCAAATGGTGAGAAGAAGACTGTTGCTACCCGGTCGACGTTTGATCGCACTGTCTCGATCATGAGCCTTGCCCCCACGTGCTCTAAGAGGGAAGATCCTCCAAGCTGGGGTGACAAGGACAAATGTAATCAAGACCGGGGTTTTTGTTGGCGGTTCTCCTAGATATACGGAGAGGTCGCCTGTTGACATGGACCTGTTGATGCCATCCAGCGGCTACCAGGGCTCTGATTATCCATCGGTCGATTTGAGACCGGCGGGCCTTGGTATTTTCAGCGGTGACGGCAGCAATTGGATCAAGCCTTTTCGACTTCGTGGCCGTTTCAATGCTGACTCCGAGTGGAAGTCGTGGACTGATCGCGTCCTGCTGATTGGTGGCGCCGTTTTGAAGGAACCCGGGATTTTTATGCGGTCCGCACCTTTAGGGAGACCGTGATCTTTTCCGACGAGGCCTTCATGGCTATGCTGGAATCATTCCTCCAATAAACCAATACCTTCGTTGTGACGAATGGTGAGATTGGTTTTTCTTTGAAGGAGCTGAGCGTCAATTACTGGATTGCCCATCCTCGGCAAACTCTATGAGGAGTTTATGCCGATTGACAGCGTCCTCGAGGGGCAGTCTGAGGAGTTCAGGCTTCTGTACTTTCAGCTCAGTCGCCTTCTATGATTTTTTAAAGGAGAAGCAGGGTTTGAAAGTTAGATCCAGCAGTTGGAAGAGTTCTAGCTCTTCATTCCCCAACTTTTTTTATAGCAGGGAGTCTTCTGATAGCGTGACCCAAGAAGCCGGAGCTCAGGATCCAAGTTCAAAGAAGATCTTGGCCATACAAGAAGAGTTGAGAGATTTCTGTGCCAGTACAAACGCCATATGTCCTGACATTGCACTGCGGAGAGATCTCGCTGTTTACCTCACTTATTGGCTTGGTGAGGCTACTTTTGCTGGAGGAGATGGAATGCACATCAAGCCGCATTGTATTTTTCTGGCTTGTCAGATGGCATTTGGAGAGCAGCTTGCTTTGGTGCCAGCTCTTTACTCCTACCTGTGTACCGAACTGCAGGCTGCTGCTTTTTTGGTTCGGCTCAGGCTTCCCATGAATAGGGAATTTTCAGCCCACATCTTTTATTCGTGGTATGTATACCACTGTCCTAGCTTCCACCGGCTGGGTGCTGCACAGGATGATGATCCTCTGATGATTCGACTGGCTAAGGGCAAAGCCGTGTCCTAATCACTTTTGTTTGCCCGCATGAGGATCCGACGGTTCAGGGACGTTGAGATGGGGCAGTCTTCAGTGAAGCTTTCTCCTGGAGTTGCGGAAGAAGGCTTTTGATTTTGGTGCCTCCCGAGACTCTACCAGGGCGGGGTCGGGAAGGCATTATTCCTTGACGAATGCAGAGAGAGAGTGGCTTTTCATCATACGTGTCGCCACGATGGTGTACCGTAGACATCTTTTCCGTCGACATCCAACCGTATGTACCCTCTCGCTTTGCTTTGCAGCTGGGCTTTTCTTAAGGCGTTGTTGGAGCGCCTTCAAGCATGGTGAAGCGCTTTGGAGGCTTACAGGACGGGAGAAATGCATGGGCTTTCTATAGTGCTGAAGACACTACAGCCATGATTTCTTATCCTGTGTTGCTGACTTCCCGGACTGCCGGCTTTGCGAAGTGGTTCGCGGAGAGCTTTTCGGCATATCGGGGGCTTTCTAAGAAGGAGCTTGATGTGAAGCTGGCATCTGGAAAGGGCCTTGGAAAGTCGGATAGCGTCCGGCGAGAGGAAGTTTAGGCCTTCCTTTCTAGAGAGAAGCACAAGATGGGCTTTCTCGGTGACCAGGGCGTCATTGGTTCTGAAGCTGTTCGAGAAATACCTGATGAGGCTTTAGAGCAGCTAGAACAAGAGGAAGCCGAACTTGGCGCTTGGATGCCAGCGGCACAGAGGCAAGCTTCCGTGGAGTCTACTGGCAAGAGTAGACCATCCTAGTGAGGAGTCAAGTGGGAAACCTGACTCTGACAGTGGGGCAGGTTCCTCTAAGAAGCGAGCCCGCAGGAGTAAGAGGAGGAGGAGTCATCATCAGCAAGGGGCAGCATGAGGACTCTCCTGACTTGGAAGTTCCTCTTACTATCAATGAGGATGTGCCAGTGGATGCTGACGAGCCTCCAAAGAAGAGAAGCCGAGAGGAAGAGATCGTCGGTGAAGGTATGATTCTTCCTTTTTCTCTTTCCATTTCTTTTCATGGGATTTTTCCATGTTCTGATTTGCTTCTTGTTTCTGCTTTTCTTTTTTTTTTTAGCAGAGGAAGACTTGGCGATGCCTGAGGTTCCAGTCGATGAGGTGGTGACGGATCCTGTCGAGGCACCTGAAGAAGAACCGAGGGACTCTGGAGTGAATCCAGAATCTCCAATTGGTATGACTTCCCTTTTTTTTTGTCTGTGACTTGGTTTGCTAACACATTTCTTGTCAGCTGACTTCCCACAGTATTCCGATGACTTTGAAGCATCGATGGACACAAATGTTGATGATGCTTCCAATGAGTTCATGGAGGAGGAAAGTGTTCCGCCAGTCATCGAAGAAGGTATTTTGTAATTATAACCCTGATGATGATTTTCAAACAGGATCATATTCATACCTTTTTGTGTTTCTTTGGCAGGTTTTGAAGTGACAGAGGAGGGTCCGTCGCTTCCTTCAGAACCAGAGCAAGGGATGCCAGAGGTTGATCCAGAGGTAGAGACTCCTGGGACCAGTTCTGACAATGTTGAGGAGATACCTCGTGCTGAGATTCCTTCCCGAGTAGGAGCAGCTTCAACTGGAAAGAGTTCTTTTGTTACTCTTCCAACAGATGATGATATGAGCAGCCGACCAAGGGAGTTGGACGAATCTTCAGCTGGGCCATCTCTTCTTTTTGCGAAGAAGGTGGTGGTGCGAGTTCTGAGCACTTGGATTGAGACTCTGCTTTCTGGGCACTTAGATGCCAGATTTGGGATGATCAAACATGTGCGTGAGATTCTCGGTGATGCTGAAGAGGCTAGTCTAGATGTCACAAGTGCCAGGGCGATCGTTGATAGGATCATTGAGCTGGGTGACAGGTGGTTTGAGACCATTGGTTTTCCTGATGATCAGTTCTTCAAGGAGATGTTCCTGGACCCTGCGAATATGGCTCAGTCTAACCTGAATGAGGCTATAGAAAGCAGGAAGCAGGTAGTCTGAGAGAAGAACTTAGAAGAGTTAAACATCATTGGGCTGACACATGACCTGAACATCCTTGATAGGGAGGTCGATGAGGCCAGGAGACGTCTTGAGCATCTGCAGGCAAGAGTCGCTGCCAAGTGGACTGTAATAACAGAGGCTCGTGAAAGGGAGACTGCTCTGATTCACCGGGTTGCAGATGCCGATCGGGTTCTCAAAAGGAAGTCTGATGAGAACAAACAATGGCAAACTACTTAAGATAAGCTTCCTGGTGTGAAAGAAGGGGTACAGCCCACTCCAGCATCTCATGGCAAATTCCTGAAGAAGCGTGCCTTGGAATCCTTAACGGCTGAGGCTAAAAGTTTGCTTGAGGAGCTGAACTCTTGGCTGGAGACCATTTTTTATTGAGCTCCTATATTTTTCTTTTAATAGAAACCATCCTTCTCTCTTTTTTTGGTACCACTTGTATTTTTTGGTACTTATTTTTTTGTAGTGCTTGTGAACACTTTTTTTTTTTTTTTTTGGTACCACATGTATATTTTTTTTTGGTACTCTTTTTTTTGTTATCCCTACGCTCACTTGAATCTTTTTGTGATAAAAGTAATTGCTAAATGGGATGCTCTTCTCTTTTTTTTTTTTTTGTTATCCCTACGCTCACTTGAATCTTTTTGTGATAAAAGTAATTGCTAAATGGGATTTGATCAAAAGGTTGTCATTTTGTGAAAATCTTTTGTCAAATGATTGTTTTGGCATGGAAGCCAGGTTTTTGTTTGTGGCTTGGAAGCCAATTTTTGCATGAGAGCCAGCTTTTCTTGTGGCATTGATAGCCTAGTTTTTTTTTTGTGGCATCTATAGCCAGTTTTGGTGGCTTTGATAGCCTGTTTTGTTTTGGTGGCATTGATAGCCGGGTTTTTTGAAATCCAAGTCTTTTGTTTGTGGCATTGATAGCCGGTTTTGTTTTGGTGGCATTGATAGCCGGTTTGTGGCATTTATAGCCTGTTTTTTTTTTGTGGCATTGATAGCCGGTTTGTGGCATTTATAGCCTATTTTGATGGCATTTATAGCCGGTTTGGTTTTCAAAAATGCAAGTATCGACTAAAAGTCGCCTCCCTGCTGAATGTTCTTGCAAGTATCGATGGAATGTCGCATCCTTGCTCATTCGGTTGTGAGTATCGATGAAATGTCGCATCCTCGTGGGTTTGGGTGCAAGTATCGATGGAATGTCGCATCCTTGCTTTTTAAAAATTTTGGTTTTGCGGGTACTGACTTGATGTCGTTTCCCCACGATTTTTGAAATTTGTGGTTTTCTCGAACCTTTGAGTTATGGATATTAACTGAAATGTTGCATCTCCATGGTTTTTTAGGTTTTTTTGAACCTTTGAAATTTGGGTTGTGGATATCAACTGAAATGTTGCGTCTCCACAGTTTTGGATTTTGCAAGTATCGACGAAATGTCGCTTCCCTACAATTTTGGAAGTGTCGAACGTGGTTCGTATGCTTCCGATTTGTGCGAGTATCGACTAAGCGTCGCTTCCCCGCGGTTTTTTTTTTTTTTTTGAAAAACCATTTTTTTTGTTTAAAGACACAAGAGTCATAAGTTTTGAGCTAAAACCATTTTGGCGGTAAAAGGCATGGTGGACTAGGGTGGAAATCCCTGAATCCGGATTTTGTTTCAAACCATGAATTTTGGGTTCAAGGGTCGAAAATTTTGGTCAAGTTAGGGAAAGGTTCCTAAACTTGGATATATATTTTTTTTTAACAATGAAACGATGAAAGTAAGCATTGTTTTAAACTTCTAGAAATTTCAACATTTGATATGAAATTTCTAAAAAAAGGGTGGGTTTAGCGAGCGTGTACCTGGAAACCGGTTTTGGCCATACAGGCATTGCTCTTACCCAGTTGGGTAAGTCTTCAAGGGTAGTACCGCTTTAAGAACTTGTCGTTGATGGGCAGCATACATCTGTCACCTTCCATGTTTAGGAGTGCGTATACGCCATTAGAGAAAACCTTGTCGATGACGTAGGGTCCCTCCCATTTTGCATCAAATTTGCCTTTGGACTTGTGAGCGAAGACCATTGGTCTTTTTACCGCAAGAACCAAGTCACTCTTTTTGTAGGCGCGTCGCCTGACCTTTTTATCGAAAGATTCCTGCCATGCGTGCTTGGTAAAGTTCAATGCTTTGTTGAACTTCGAGCCGTCTCTCATCGAGATTGTCCAGCTCATGGAGTCGCAATTTGACATTGCTTTCTTGAGTCATGTCATTTTGCAAGGATACCCTCAAGGAAGGAATTTGTACCTCCAAGGGCACGACAGCTTCGCATCCATAGACTAAGGAGAATGGTGTGCTATGGGTTGGTCCTCGAACGGTGGTTCGATAGGCCCACAAAGATTCAGACATTTTGTCGCTCTAGTCTCTTTTGTGACTAGAGACCATTTTTTTGAGGATTTTGCAGAGTGTCTTGTTGAAAGCTTCTACTAACCCGTTTGCTGCCGGATTGTATGGAGTCGAAGGACAGCTTTGGATTTTGTATTTGTCGCAGAACCTGTAGAATCGATGATCCCGGAACTGTGGTCCGTTATCATGGACGAATCTTTTGGGTATGCCGAAACGACAAATGATGTTGGTGCGCAGGAACTGAAGGACTGATGAGGTCTTCATTTCGTTAAATGCAAATGCTTCTGACCACTTGGAGAAATAATCCGTAGCGGCGAAGATGAAGCGATGACCTTTGCTCGAAGGGGGAGAAATAGGACCTATGATGTCCATACCCTAGGCTTCGAAAGGCCATGAAATCGCTGTAGGATGCAGCCATTCTGGAGGCATGTGAATGTAATCTCCATGAACTTGGCATTGTTGGCAGCGCTTAGCAAATTGCATTGCGTCAGCTACCATGGTAGGCCAGTAATATCCTAACCTTTTTATCTGATCATAGAGCTTAGGTCCAGCCTGATGAGCTCCGCAAAGACCAGCATGAACTTCTTTGAGTGTTTCTTCAGCCTCTTGTTGTGACAAGCAGCGTAGAAGTACTCCGTTGAAGGATTTCCTGTAAAGGATTTTTGAAGGAATATCCAAATGAAAGCTTGGGGTTCGCCTTTGGGTGCTTACCCGTTCTTTTGGATCTTCAGGTAGGATTCCGAACATAATGTAATCAATGAATGGATCCCTCCAGTCGCCGATTGAAGTTTGAAGGATTGAAATCCGACTTCCGACCACTTGGTGGCATTCAACCACTGCTTAGTGTGTGTTAAGAGGAGGAAGGATTCTTCTTTCGCACACTGCGATTTGCATGTTTTCCCCTTCCTGGATTGCCATGGATGCGGCAAGTCTGGCTAGGGCATCTGCACGTATGTGTTCACCTCTACGAATGTGGGTGATGTGACAGATGTCAAACTTTTGCAGAAGTGATTGTGCCTTGTTGTAGTAAGGCAACAAATCTGGCTTCCTGACTTCAAATTTCTGATTCATCTGATTGTACGATCAGTTGAGAGTCTCCAAAGACTTCCAGCATGGTGATACCGGATTCGATGGCGAGTTCCAATCCTAAGATCAGAGCTTGATATTCAGCTGCATTGTTTGTGCATGGTTCCAATAGCGAGAAAGCGTGTGGAATCATGTATTTGTCGGGGCTAACAAAGAGGATGCCAACTCCCGAGATCAGCTGTCTTTTTTCATTTGTCCTGGTTGCACCGTCAAAGTACATGTCCCAGGAGGCACTTTGTGAGAAAGTATCCACATTGTAGACTGGTTCGTCTGGGAGATCATCTCTGAGCGGAGAATCTTTAGGCAATGGATGCTCTGCAAGGAAGTCCACTAGAGCTTGCCCTTTGATTGCTTTTTATGGTACATACCTAATATCAAATTGTGACAGAAGGATGGACCATTTTGCCAGTCGAGCATTGAGAGAACCTGCCTTTGTGACAAGGACCTTCAAGAGGTTGACCCTCGAGACCAGGTATACTGTGTTGGAAAGCAAGTAGTGACGCAGCTTTTGTACGGCGAACATCACTGCAAGACATTCTTTTTCGACTGGAGAGTAGCGATGCTCTGCACCTACTAGCATGCGGCTGAGGTAATATAGAGCAGCTTCTTTTCTTTGATCATTTTCTTGCGCAAGCAGAGCTCCCAAAGAGTGATCAAGGGCTCTTGTGTACAAGATGAATGGTTTTCCAGTGGTAGGAGCAGCTAACACTGGAGGTTTTGTCAGGTATGACTTGATGTCTTGGAAAGCAGCTTCACAGTCAGCATCCCAGACAAAGTTTACACCTTTTTTCATCAATCGGGAGAATGGACGGCATTTCCCCGAAAGATTGGAGATGAACCGTCTGATGTAGGCCAATCTCCCTTGAAGCCCTTTGAGTTCTCTCAAGGTTCTTGGAGAGGGCATTTCTAGAATGGCTTTGACTTTTATGGGGTCAAGCTCTATTCCAGCTTTCCGAACTAAGAATCCGAGGAACTTACCCGACGAGACGCCGAAGAAGCATTTCAAAGGATTCATTCGCAGTTTGTGTTTACGAAGCCGGAGGAAGACTTCTCGAAGGTTTTCGAGATGATCTTCTTTTCTTTTGCTTCTGACGGCGAGGTCATCAGCGTAACATTCAACCGACTTGTGCTGCATATCTTGGAATATTTTCATCATAGCCCTCTGATATGTGGCACCAGCATTTTTCAGACCAAATGGCATGACAGTGTAGCAATATACGCCAAATGGGGTCCGAAAAGATGTATGTTTTTCATCTTCAGGATGCATCTTTATCTGATTGTAGCCAGAGAAACCATCCATGAATGTCATTCGCTCGAATCCACAGGTGTTATCAATCATTACCTCTGGTATGGGGAGCAGAAATTCATCTTTAGGGCATGCGCCATTCAGATCTCTATAGTCAATACAGACCCCGATCTGCCTGTTCTTCTTTGTCACGGGGACAATGTTGGCCAACCATTCAGGATGTTGTTCCTCACGGATGAAGCCGACGCTTTTGAGTTTTTGAACTTCTTGTTCAATTTTATCCATCACATCTGGACGGAATCTTCTTTGGCCTTGCTTGACAGGCTTGATGTCTTCTTGAAGATTGAGTTTGTGAACCTGCTATTTTGGGGTCTAAACCTGGCATTTCAGCATAAGACCATGCAAAGCAATCAACGAACTCACGAAGAAAGGCGATATACTCGGGTAACTCATCATCCTTTATATTCTTGCTTATGAATACAGGACGTGGGTTATCTGGTGTTCCCAAGTCTATCTTTTGAACAGGATCTTCTGTTGGAAGGTTCGAAGGTGGTTCCTCCATAATATTTTCGGAGGCTTCCAGCTCAACGAAACCTTCTGGGTTTTCAAAGGCATTTCGAGACCAAGTTTTTGTTCCTTTCCACGGGTCTTCTTGATCGGTAATTTTCCCAAGGCTTGCTATGAGATGATCCCAATTGCCTGTTGAAACCGAGGTTGAAGTAGGCTACTTCTTTTGGAGAGGAGGGTTCTTCTAGGTCAGAAGTCCACACGTCTGTGCCATCGGACAACTCCTCTTCATTTTTGGAGAAATCGTGCCAATTGGTGAGCTTCCTGGATCTTTGTCAGGTGACTCATCAAAGAGATATCCAGGGAGATCGATGTCTTCATGGACTTGAGATGTTGAGGCTTGGTCAGTATATTGACTTTTAAGCCTTTGTGTCAACTGTCTAAAGGGAGTGTCGGGATCATACCCTAACCCGTGTGAAGACTTTTCTACATAGCCATAGAGTCTCCAATCTTCCAGCTGGCTTTTGGTCAAGACAAGCCCCAATGGCGTGAGAATACCGCGTCTTTCTCCCAAACCGACTGGGTTTTGAGCGTCATAGCCCATTTTCTTCATAATAGCTTGTGCCATAGAACTATATAAGGATAGTTGAGGCATACCTTCATTTTGGAAAGGTTCAAGCATGGAGTTTGATGAAGAAGCATCCGATCTATGGAAGAAGATCGGCTTTTCCTTTGCTGAAGTTGCTGGAACAACGAAGGAAGCTGACGTATGATCTTCTATGTCAGAAGTTGTCTCCATTGGAGTGAGAGCAGGCTGAACTTGCTGAGTGTCAGCTTGGCTTGACGATGCGTCGTCTTCTGGCTCTGAATCCGAGTCCGTGTCTTGCATGATAGACACGAAAGAGACAACAAATTTGCCCCCAGGCTTTTGCTTTGCCTTCTTCACTTTAGTTGTGACGACCAAAGGCTTTGAAGGTTTGAGGGAGATGATGAAGGGAGTTTGAATGCTCTCTTCGGATTTACCGGATGATTTGTTTTCTTCCGGTGATTGTTGAGGAGCTTTACCTTTATCTTTCTGGAGATTTTCGGCAAAGGATGCTGTGTGCTTATCCTCTTCTTCTTTTTCACCTTCATACATCTGTGAGTCTGCGAAGTGGACTTCTTTACCTTTGAAGGGTTTTCTGTCCGCAAAGACTCGATGTATCATGCCGTCGTCGCCAACAAACTTGATGCATTGATGTAGAGTTGAAGGGACAACACCATTCTCGTGGATCCAAGGACGTCCGAGAAGGATGTTGTAGCATGAAGGGGTTTTAATTACATACACATGTGACCTCAAAGATAAGATCACCGATCTGCAACTTGAACCTGATTTTTCCAATAGGCCTTTGAGTACTCCCATCGTATCCAAAGATAGATACAGATGTGTGGCTCAGCTTGCTAGGTGGGATGCCCAACTCTTCAAGAGCCGATGTGGAGATGAGGTTGAGTGTAGAACCTGGGTCGATCTGAACTCTGTGCATAGGCATTTCCTTGATATACCCTGTGAAGTACAGGGGTCGGTTATGCCTGGTTTCGCCAAGTAGGAGGTCGTCCTTTGTGAAGGCGATGGTTGCACTAGCTGCTTTTTTAACCGAGAGGCATTTAATGCATGATCCCTTAGTTTTCTTCTTTTCTCCCTTTGAGGACGCTTCTGAGTTTTTGACCCGGTAATCCATTTCAATTTGGAGGACTTGCGGGGCATGTTTGTCGACATCCTCATTCAGCTTTTGTAATTCCGAGATGAGATTATTACGAGTGTGCGGAGACATTCGCAACAAATCTAGGATATGCAGACGTGCAGGTATGTGCTTGAAGTGTTCAATCAAGTCATACTTGAAAGCCTCCTTAGGGCCTGCATGTTCATCATTGTTGCCACTAGGGGCGCTTACAACATCTTTTCCCGAAGGATTTACATATGTAAAGGAAGATTGGTTGTAATTTTTGTGGTAGTCCCGGCCAGAGCGGGTGCCTCTACCAACTTCGAGAGCTTCTTGAGAAGGGTCTTTGTTTGGAAGATTGTCTTCAGGATCAAAAGGCTATCGTTTTTCATTTGCTGAGGATGAATCAGCAGCAGAGTTGCCATCCTCAGTGATCGTGCTGCACGGAGCATTTTCTGGGAACAAATCCTGAACAGCATCCAGCAACCTTTCTTCTCGTTGACTAATTCATCATCCCAAGCATCAATGGCTGGGAATTCTTCAGTCAGGAAGGGTGTGAACTTTGAAGTCACAGTCTCAGGAGAAGAAACCTGAGAGGGTGTCATCTCAGTGAAAGTCACGTGAGACGAGGTGGCTTCAGAAGATACATTGCGAGGCGTCGCTGGAGTGTAAGTGCTTTCATCAGACGATGCTTCGGAAGAGCTATAATCCCGAATTATCATATTACAGGAAGCTCTGACGGGAGACGTTGCCTGATCGGAGTCAGACTCATCCTCGGATGTAAGAGGATCGTCTATCCAGCAATTTTCTCCATTTTCAGGAGTTAAGGGAGGATGTACCTGATGGTCTTCAGGGACTTCAGGCTCTGGATTGCGAGGAGGCTCGTTGACGCGTTCTTGCTCTTGTTCTAGAGCGAGTCGTTGCAAGATCCTTGCATATTCTTCAAGATCAGGCATGGGAGCCGGATCTTCTTCTTCATCAACTCTTTGTGGCTCAACATGGTTGATTTCCACTGGAGTAATGTGAGGTGCTGGGTCAGCAACATTTTCTTGTACAGCTTCTTGGTCTTCTTCATCATCAGACCAGGATCCTTGTGGCTGTAGGGGGTTATACCAGATTACTGGCATAAGATGAGACTCAGGAACCCATTCTTCATCGGAGAGATATTCTCCTATTTCAAGGGACTCCTCCCACTCATCTGTGTAGTTGGATTCGAATCCATCATCGGTGTCGCTGGATTCGTATCCATCAATGGAGAATCCAACTACCGAATTGCAAGAGTATGATGCCTCCTGCATGGCTTCTTTGAATTGAGGTGGCATGAAATCACTGAGAGTGAATTTCCTTACCCCCTTTGAAGTCTCTGAAATGGATGTTTTTGTTGCCTCCAGTGAAGTGGTAGAGGAAGCCTCTGCCTTTTCTTTGACCTCGAGTTTTGGCTGGGTCTTCTCTTGCCGTTTGAGCTTGAGGAGATGTTTCCTAGCCTGCCTTCGCTGTTGAGCTGTAGGCTTTGTTTTCACGACCTCCCAATTTTCATCTTCCAGGAGATCGGGATGTACCCATATCGGTTGTCCGTCTGGTGTCGGGTAAGGAACCAGTTCCTCGGACACTTGGATTGAGTTTATCACCTTGAAGGAAGTAATGATCTTCTTCTTCGGTGATTTTGATGTTTGTCCACATGTCACCATGTTGACGGAGGCAGACCCATAGTTTTTGTCAAAGGTGATGACTCTGTTTTTCCACATCTCATTTATTTTCTCTCTCACAACGAAGCATTGATTGAGAGGATGCGAGATCATCTGGTGGTATGGACAGTACCGAGGATCGTTGGTTTTGTCAACATCACTCGGTCTTTTTGGTTCAGGCAAGGTGAGTTTGCCATTTGCCACAAGAGCCCCGAAGATTTCATGAACATCTTCAATCAAACGGGTATTTCTTCTCTACTCGTTCTTTGAAGGAATCTGAGAGTTCAGGTCTCTTACCAGCAACTTTATTTTCAGCTTTCTTTGGTGGCTGAGGAGCTGACTTGGTCTGCACATTGAGGACCTCTTTTTTCTTTGGTTTAGAGGTTGCAATGGCGGTTGGCTCTTTTCTTGATGATTTCTGACTGTTGAGGTCTTTAATCACCGTTTCAGCTTCCATGGAAGCTTCTAGGAGTTCTCCCAGGTTTTTTGATTTGTTGCCGATGATCATGGAGCGGATTCTGGCTCTCATGTTGTTTCGGCAAATGTCGACTAGCGACGCTTGTGGCAATACATCAGAGCATTTGTATGCCATTGCTTTCCACTTGTGAATGAAGTCATATGTTGATTCATTCTCCCCCTGTTTTAGGCTGCACAGCTGAGCCATAGTAGCGGGATGATCTTCACCTTTGAAGTGAGTCAGGAAGCGTGTCTCTAGCATGGCCCAGTTTTGGATTGAGTCGGCAGAGTGGAGTACCAATCGAAGGCCGTACCTTTTAGGGTACTTGCAAAGAGGCGGATCTTGAGTGCATCTTGATCCGCGATAGCTCCCGTCAGGATCTTGAAGTGGATGACGTGCTGTCTGGCTGATCCTTTCCCCGTATATGTTTGGAGAGTAGGATGCTTGAATTTGGTGGGGAACGGGACCGAGTCCATCCATAAGGGATATGGTGGCTTGATCCCATGCTCCTTGAGTATATCCTCTTCTTTTACTTTGGCGAGGATACTGTCTACGTCCTTTTTGGTAAAGGCGCGTGACTCATTTTCTTCTCCATTTACCTCGTCGTTTTGATGATTCGGAGGAGATTGATTGTTCGCCTGATTTTGGAAGGCGAGGAGAAGGTTTACCATCAGAGTTTCAATCCTCTGCTGGCCCTGTTCCAACTGTTGGATGCGGGTGATCGCATCTTCTGGAGGTGGATTGTGGGGTGGTGGCTCAGAATTTGTAGCCAAGACATTCATCCTTCGTGATTCGAACGAAGAAACTGTCCTGGTGACTGAGCTGGGGCTCATTCTTTTTGAAGAAGAGCTTGAGGAAGGATCACTCTGCTGTCCTTTGCTTGAAGGAGCAGGGGATTCTTCTCAATGTCTTCTTGTCCTTGAGACGCTGCGGGTCATCGGACGTCGGACATGGATTTTTGTTGCTGATTTTTGGCGTCTTCTGGTTTTTCCAACCATATGGATGGCAGCAACTTGGTTAGGTCTTTCTTTTTCGACCCATTTGGGAGAGACTTGGAGTGTAGGAGGCTGGGTCCTTTGCTTCTCTAGTCTCTTTTGCCGGTATGACGTGCGGCGGCGTATGCGACGGGCAATTTGAGCTTCGGTCAGCTCTGGCTGGGCTTTGACGATGAAGGATGTGCTTCCTCGGGCGCAGCAGCCGAGCCTGTCTTCTTTGCAGCTGGGTAAGGACAGGATGCGAACCCTGTCCTTCGCCTGTTGCAGCGAAGCTTTGAATTTTTGGAGTTCGGCCCCTGTAGAGATGAAGGGTCGAACTGCAGGTTTGTAGCCCTTAGCAGGTGCTTGTAGAGGCCTTGTGATGCATGACTTGATTTTGGGCTTGTAGGAACAAGCCGGCTCATGCTGGGCTGACTTGAGAGTCAGGTTGGAGATGGGTTTCTCATCTTTCATGTAGGCAAGAGGGTAGAACTGGTTCTCCTTGAGTGGGGCCAGGAATGCTGGCTTAGTGAATGTTTGGGACCTTCTTTGTTTTGGTGAAGGTCTTGGGGATCAAGTCTTGGGATAGACCTGGTTGCTTGCAGGTCGAGGCTTCGTGGGGGTGCCACGGGCTTCAGGCCTGCTGGTGCTCGCCTTTGGTGTCACGGTAGTGACACGTTGAGAGGCGAGTTTCTGCTTCTTGGAAGGAGCAGTTTGTTCCTCAGGAAGTGGGAATGGTCCCAGCGTCCCAAAGACGATAGTCCGGGGAGTCGAGGTCTACCCGGAGTTTAGAGAGTTGCCGAGGGAGTTGATGCTTCGGCAGTGGATGGGGCGCTTGTAGGTGCGCGCAGTTTGCTTCTATTGAAGCATGAGTTGGTGCTTGTTTTCATCGAAAGTAATGGTTAGTGAAGCTGCCATTGTTAGTTTTCGAAAATTTCTGAAACAAGACCACATCCATTAGTAATCACAAGAATATAATGATCATAAATGGAAAGTTCTATGGTTTCGTCTTTTCAAATTGCTAGAGGAAAATGACCCAAGCAACATGAAGAAGGCAAAACGCCATAGAGGGTACAATTGTTCTGATCGCAGGTATGGTAAGCCCAGAATGGGCATCCCAGTGACTGCTAGAAGCAATTGTGAACTTAAATTCGACTTATCGAGAAGCAGAGCTTGCTCGAGGTAAGAAGAATATAAAGTTGGAGTTACAGATGTGCCGGTCGCAATACAGTAGACCCTGAAAGGGCGTACTAGTACCGCTAGACACAAATGTTTTGAGACCGCATCTATGAGATGAGATTCTCTGTTTTGAAAGGTCAAGATTGGATTCATCAAAGAGAGCAGATGCTATTCCGATCTGAACACGGGCTCAGCGATTTCCGCGAGCGCCAGTGCTCAGAAAGAAATGAACCATAATTTCTCGAATCTGAATCTAAAAATGACGAGTTTTTTTTTTTGAAAGGCCAATATCGGGTTCATCAAAGAGAGCAAAAGGCACTCCAATCTGAACACGGGCTCAGCGATTTCCGCGAGCGCCAGTGCTCAGAAAGGAGAAGACCAAGATTTCTCCAATCTAAACCCAAAATGACGGAAGTTTTTTTTTTTTGAAGATTTTTTTTAAAAAATCTTTTTTTTTATTTATTTTTTGTTTTTTAATTTCTTTTTGAATTATTTTTTTATTTTTTTTATTTTTTTTTAAATTTTTTTTTATTTTTTTAAAAATTTTTTTTTTTTTTTTTAAAAAATATTTATTTAAAAGACGAGAGAGTACACATAGGCCTCCTAACCCGGTCTTATGAAATCTTGATTGATAGAATTGCCCCCAGGTAAGGGTAGGATTACTTAATGAACTCGTTTGGAGGACCCTTGCCTAGAACAGTCAAGCTATCTCCACACTCTGGACAAGGCTTTTCTTGAATCAATCATGATCAAAGAACGCAGTTGGTTTAACCTTAGTGGTCTATGTCTTTTTTTTTCGATTATATTTTTATTTAATTATATTTTTTTTAATGAGCTCATCGAAGAGAAACGATGGCCCAAAACCTTAGTCGAACAGGCTCAACATTTCTACAAGCGCCATGAACGATAGGAACGGATCAAGGTTTCTCAATTTTGAATTCAAAATGAAACAATCTGATTTTTTGTTTTTTTTTTTTTAAAAGAGAAAGAGTGGAAATAAATTCAAAGAATTAGAAATTTCCAAACAAAAAATCTCATCTCATTTTTTTTTTTAGATCTTTAATGAACTCATCGAAGAGAAACGATGGCCCAAAACCTTAGTTGAACAGGCTTAATATTTCTGCAAGCGCGATGAACGATAGGAACGGATCAAGGTTTCTCAATTTTGAATCCAAACTGAAAAATCTGATTTTTTTGTTTTTTTGTTTTTTTTTTTGAAAAGAGAAAGAGTGGAAATAAATTCAAAGAATTAAAATTTTCCAAAAAATCTCATCTCATTTTTTTAGATGCGGAATCCAACATAGGCCACCAATTATAAAGTAGCCAAGGAATCGAGAAAAGAAATATAAGCATAGAGCAAAATATATGATATGCAAATATTTCATTTCTAGCATCGTGTTCTCAAATAAACGGGTCCCACCGGGTGGAGCCAGCTTGATGGACCGCGCTCCTGCTCGGTTCTACCGAGGTCGGCGGACGTGGGAGTCCGTCGGGTCCGACCCTTTCGTAACCGAGGGGTAAGGGCGTGCATCAACATTTCTTCTTTTGTGTGGGTGTGCCAGATGTTGACACCAAAAATGTCACTTTGCCTCTTCAAGATCCAAAGAGCTACATGAAGTCGCAACCTGCCATAAATAGGCAATGCTGCTTCCAAAAATCAAATCTTGTCAGAATCAAACAAAAACTGCAAGATTCTTCCAGACAGCCAAAAGAGGAGTACACAAGAAGTTTCGGGCCATTTCAAAATCATTTGGCCTAACTTCAGCTTCTCAGACAGCCGAAAAGGAGCTCTCGGCGGCAAAGCTCTCCGGGACTATGGTTTCCAAGACAGAGCCTATGGATCATCTTAAAATGACTCCAATAGGTTCCCTGTCAAATTTCAAGTCAATCGGACATCGGTTGACCGCACATCAAACCGCGAAATCTTCATCGCGACAAAAAGTAAGTCAACTGGTGATAGGACCCCAAACGGCTTCAAAACTCAAACAAAAGCCTATGGTTGGTCTTATTTATTGCTCAGGAGGCTTCACACCAAATTTCAGGTCATTCCGACATCGTTTGACCCAGTTTCAGCTTCTGACAGAAAATCAGCAGCTCTGCGCGACAAAGTCTTCGGCTTTCTCAGGAAATTGGAAACTTTGCAAAATAAAATGCAAGGATTCTCATCAGGTTTCCTACAAAGAAATTAGGCCAATAAATGGTCAAAATGTCAAGGAAAAGTACAAGAGAAAAAAGAATTGAAAAACAGCAAAAACGGACACAAAACGGGACACAAAAGGGGAAAAAACCCCCCAGGGTCGCAGACCCCTAGCGACCCTGGGCCAGGGTCGCCGGCGACCTTGGAACCCGGGGTCGCCGGGAAGGCCCCGGAAACCTCGGTTTTCGCCGTTTTTTTCGCGATTCAAAGAGCCCAGCCTCTGGTACTTTCCAAAATTCATGCTTTTGAGACACCAAGTCCTCTGACATCCGTCCAAAACACGGGTCAATCATCAAGAGTATCGAAAACAATATTGATCGCCACCCGGTCAACCAAGAAAAAGTGTGCTTTCTACCCGACCGATCGAGAAATCGACAGGACAGATGGCACCGACCCGCTGTTGGCAACAAACACCTGAAGTTATATGGTCATCTGATGTCGATCTACATGAAGATCCATCGATGATCATCGACAGAAGAATCCCAAAAGACGTGGCACTGGCCCGCGACTCTTCAGCTGCTCGGCGACCACTTAATGCGATTAATTGACTAACTTTATTACAGTCATTAATCCATTTCTTTGGACGGCCCAATCAGAAGCAAGCATTCGGGAGTTACAAGTCAAGAGATTCATGGCATTTAACCCATGAAACTCCTCCCATCATGGCGATTAAAGGCGATTAAATGCCCTCAATCTCCTCCGGCCAATCAGAAGCCAAGAAAAAGGAGTTACAAAATAAACAATTCAATTTTGTAACTCCTCCCATTATGCGGCTTAATGACAATAAAAGCCCATAAACCCACCTAAAAGGCTACCTAAAAGCCTATAAATAGGAGAGCTCTCCAAGAAGAAAGAATAGGGACAGAGCATCAGAAAAAAGCACAAACACACAGACAGACAGAAGCACAGAAATCCAGAGAAAGGAAAAAGAGAGAAAACTCTGCGGAAGTTCTACACCGGCCACCGCAACAAGGTGACAAAAGTCCCTTGGGGGGTACCCCCCCCCCCCCCCAAGGTCCTTGCCTTCTCCTCCTGCCTCCAATGGCTTAGATATGGCTTTTCAGCCCGTCTACTCGGCTTTTTATTGGACATAGGACCTCCTTTTGGTCTTTGTCCTCTAAAAACCCGAGGTTATAGCCAAGCCAAGCGAATCAATAGCATCCTCTGTTCTCATCTGCATGGATGATGGCGAAGCCCACATATGGCTTGCGACCGTCAATCTAAACGGGTCCCCCACAATCTCCTGAGAAGTTAGATCCTCCTTTTCTTGCTTTTCATTGTAGTTTGTATTTTTTCAAAAGAGACAAAAATCACGATTCTTGTCTTTCATTATTGATAAGGATTGTAAATCGGCTATAAACGCCAAAATCGGCTATAAACGCCAAGATCGGCTATAAACGCCAAATCGGCTATAAATGCCAAAAAAATCGCCTTTCACGGCAAACCAAGAAAAATGTCTCTTTTCTTAAATATATGTGCAATGTAAAACTTGAAAGAAGTTGATTTCCTTTTTACTTGCGAAGGTTGATCTCCGGATCACCACTTGCAATTCCAAGTAAAAATAGAAAATCTGGCACACCCACACAAAAAAAGAAATGTTGATGCACGCCCCTGCCCCCCGGTTACGAAAGGGTCGGACCCAACGGACTCCCACGTCCGCCGACCTCGGTAGGAACCCGAGCATTGGGGCCCGGTCCATCAAGCTGGCTCCACCCGGTGGGACCCGTTTATTTGAGAACACGATGCTAGAAATGAAATATTTGCATATCATATATTTTGCTCTATGCTTATATTTCTTTTCTCGATTCCTTGGCTACTTTATAATTGGTGGCCTATGTTGAATTCCGCATCTAAAAAAAATGAGATGAGATTTATTGTTTGGAAATTTCTAATTCTTTGAATTTATTTCCACTCTTTCTCTTTTCAAAAAAAAAAATTTTAAACAAAAAACAAAAAAAAAATTTGATTTTTCATTTTTGGATTCAAAATTGAGAAACTTTGATCCTCTTCCTTCTGGGCACTGGCGCTCACGGAAATCGTTGAGACCGTGTTCGGATCGAGGGTTGGGCCATTGTTTCTCTTCATGAGTTCATTAAAAATCTAAAATATATATATATATATAAAAGTATAAAAAAATTTTTAGATTTCTCAATTTGGATTCAAAATTGAGAAACCTTGATCCGTTCCTATCGTTCATCGCGCTTGTAGAAATGTTGAGCCTGTTCGACTAAGGTTTTGGGCCATTGTTTCTCTTCGATGAGTTCATAAAAAAAAATTAAAAAAAATATATAAAAAAAAAGACATAGACCACTAAGGTTAAACCAACTGTGTTCTTTGATCATGGTTGATTCAAAGAAAAGCCTTGTCCAGAGTGTGGAGACAGCTTGACTGTTCTAGGCAAGGGTCCTCCAAACGGGTTCATTAAGTAATCCTACCCTTACCTGGGGGCAATTCTATCAATCAAGATTTCATAAGACCGGGTTAGGAGGCCTATGTGTACTCTCTCGTCTTTTAAATAAAAATAATAATAAATTTTTTTAAAAATAAAAATAAAAATTTTAAAATAAAAAAATAAAAATAAAATTTTTTCAAAAAAAAATCTTAAAATAATAAAAAATAATAAAAAAAATAATAGAAAATAAAAAAAAGATTTAAAAAAAAATCTCCAAAATCTTCAAAAAAAAAAACTTCCGTCATTTTGGGTTTAGATTGGAAAAATCTTGGTCTTCTTCTTTCTGAGCACTGGCGCTCGCGGAAATCGCTGAGCCCGTGTTCATATTGGAGTGCCTTTTGCTCTCTTTGATAAACCCGATATTGACTTTTCAAAAAAAAAAAAAAACTCGTCATCTTTAGATTCAGATCCGAGAAATTATGGTTCATTTCTTTCTGAGCACTGGCGCTCGCGGAAATCGCTGAGCCCGTGTTCAGATCGGAATACCATCTGCTCTCTTTGATGAATCCAATCTTGACCTTTCAAAACAGAGAATCTCATCTCATAGATGCGGTCTCAAAACATTTGTGTCTAGCGGTACTAGTACGCCCTTTCAGGGTCTACTGTATTGCGACCGGCACATCTGTAACTCCAACTTTATATTCTTCTTACCTCGAGCAAGCTCTGCTTCTCGATAAGTCGAATTTAAGTTCACAATTGCTTCTAGCAGTCACTGGGATGCCCATTCCGGGCTTACCATACCTGCGATCAGAACAATTGTACCTTCTATGGCATTTTGCCTTCCTCATATTGCCTGGGTCATCTACCTCGAGCAATTTGAAAAGACGAAACCATAGAACTTCCCATTTATGATCATTATATTCTTGTGATTACTAATGGATGTGGTCTTGTTTCAGAAATTTTTCGAAAACTAACAATGGCAGCTTCACTAACCATTACTTTCGACGAAAACAAGCACCAACTCATGCTTCAACAGAAGCAAACCACGCGCACCTACAAGCGCCCCATCAGCTGCCGAAGTGTCAACTCCCTCGGCAACTCTCTGAACTCCGGGTCGACCTCGACTCCCCGGACTATCGTCTTCGGGACGCTGGGACCATTCCCACTTCCTGAGGAACAAACTGCTCCCTCCAAGAAGCAGAAACTCGCCTCTCAACGTGTCACTACCGTGACACCAAAGGCGAGCACCAGAAGGCCTGAAGCCCGTGGCAGCCCCACGAAGCCTCAACCTGCAAACAACCAGGTCTACCCCAAGACTTGGTCCCCAAGACCTTCACCAAAACAGAGAAGGTCCCAGACATCCACTAAGCCAGCATTCCTGGCCCCACTCAAGGAGAACCAGTTCTATCCTCTTGCCTACATGAAAGAGGAGAGACCCATCTCCGACTTGACTTCCAAGTCATCCCAGCATGAGCCGGCTTGTTCCTACAAGCCCAAAATCAAGTCATGCATCACAAGGCCTCCACAAGCACCTGCTAAGGCCTACAAACCTGCAGTTCAACCCTTCATCTCTACAGGGACCGAACTTCAAAAATTCAAAGCTTCGCTGCAACTGGCGAAGGATAGGGTTCGCATCCTGTCCTTGCCCAGCTACAAAGAAGACAGGCTCGGCTGCTGCGCCCGAGGGAGCACATCCTTCATCGTCAAAGCCCAGTCAGAGCTGACCGAAGCTCAAATTGCTCGTCGTATACGCCACCGCGCGTCATACCGACAAAAGAGACTAGAGAAGCAAAGGACCCAGCCTCCCACACTTCAAGTCTCTCCTAAATGGGTCGAAAAAGAAAAACCCAACCAAGTTGCTGCCGTCCATATGGTTGGAAAAACCAGAAGGCGCCAAAAATCAGCAACAAAAATCCATGTCCGACGTCCGATGACCCGCAGCGTCTCAAGGATAAGAAGACATTCAGAAGAATCCCCTGCTCCTTCAAGCAAAGGACAGCAGAGTGATCCTTCCTCAAGCTCTTCTTCAAAAAGAATGAGCCCCAGCTCAGTCACCAGGACAGTTTCTTCGTTCGAATCACGAAGGATGAATGTCTTGGCTACAAATTCTGAGCCACCACCCCGCAATCCACCTCCAGAAGATGCGATCACCCGCATCCAGCAGTTGGAACAGGGCCAGCAGAGGATTGAAACTCTGATGGAAAACCTTCTCCTCGCCCTCCAAAATCAGGCGAACAATGAACCTCCTCCGAATCATCAAGACGACGAGGTAAATAGAGAAGAAAATGAGTCACGCGCCCTTACCAAGAGGATATACTCAAGGGGCATGGGATCAAGCCACCATATCCCTTATGGATGAACTCGATCCCGTTCCCCACCAAATTCAAGCATCCTACTCTCCAAACATATACGGGGAAAGGATCAGCCAGACAGCACGTCATCCACTTCAAGATCCTGACAGGAGCTATTGCGGATCAAGATGCACTCAAGATTCGCCTCTTTGCAAGTACCCTAAAAGGTACGGCCTTCGATTGGTACTCCACTCTGCCGGAGGACTCAATCCAAAACTGGGCCATGCTAGAGACACGCTTCCTGACTCACTTCAAAGGTGAAGATCATCCCGCTACTATGGCTCAGCTGTGCAGCCTAAAACAGGGGGAGAATGAGTCAACATATGACTTCATTCACAAGTGGAAAGCAATGGCATACAAATGCTCTGATGTATTGCCACAAGCGTCGCTAGTCGACATCTGCCGAAACAACATGAGAGCCAGAATCCGCTCCATGATTATCGGCAACAAATCAAAAAACCTGGGAGAACTCCTAGAAGCTTAACATGGAAGCTGAAATGGTGATTAAGGACCTCAACAGTCAGAAATCATCAAGAAAAGAGCCAACCGCCATTACGACTTCAAAACCAAAGAAGAAAGAGGTCCTCAATGTGCAGACCAAGTCAGCTCCTCAGCCACCAAAGAAAGCTGAAAACAAAGCTGTTGTTAAGAAACCTGAACTCTCTGATGCCTTCAAAGAACAAGTAGAGAAGAAATACCCGTTTGATGAAGATGTTGATGAAATCTTCGGGGCTCTTGTGGCAAACGGCAAGCTCACCTTGCCTGAACCAAAAAGACCGGGTGATGTTGGCAAAACCAACGATCCTCGGTACTGTCCATACCACCAGATGATCTCGCATCCTCTCAATCAATGCTTCATTGTGAGAGAGAAAATAAATGAGATGTGGAAAAACGGAGTCATCACCTTTGACAAAAACTATGGGTCTGCCTCCGTCAATATGGTGACATGTGGACAAACATCAAAATCACCGAAGAAGAAGATCACTACTTCCTTCAAGGTGATAAACTCAATCGAAGCATCCGAGGAACTGGTTCCTTACCCGACACCAGACGGACAACCGATATGGGTACATCCCGATCTCCTGGAAGATGAAATTGGGAGGTCGTGAAAATAAAGCCTACAGCTCAACAACAAAGGCAGGCTAGGAAACATCTCCTCAAGCTCAAACGGCAAGAGAAGACCCAGCCAAAACTAGAGGTCAAAGAAAAGGCAGAGGCTTCCTCTACCGCTTCACTGGAGGTAACAAAAACATCCCTTCCAGAGACTCTAAAGGGGGTAAGGAAATTCACTCTCAGTGATTTCATGCCACATCAATTCAAAGAAGCCATACAGGAGGCATCATACTCTTGCAATTCGGTGGTTGGATTCTCCATTGATGGATACGAGTCCAGCGACACCGATGATGGATTTGAATCCAACTACACAGATGAGTGGGAGGAGTCCCTTGAAACAGGAGAATATCTCTCCGATGAAGAATGGGTTCCTGAGTCTCATCTTATGCCAGTAATCTGGTATAACCCCCTACAGCCACAAGGATCCTGGTCTGATGATGAAGAAGACCAAGAGGCTGTACAAGAAAATGCTGCTGACCCAGCACCTCTCATTACTCCAGTGGAAATAAACAATGTTGAGCCACAAAGAGATGATGAAGAAGAAGATCCGGCTCCCATACCTGATCTTGAAGAATATGCAAGGATCTTACAGCGACTCGCTCTAGAACAAGAGCAAGAACGCGTCAACGAGCCTCCTCGCAATCCAGAGCCTGAAGTCCCTGAAGACCACCAGGTACATCCTCCCTTAACTCCTGAAAATGGAGAAAATTGCTGGATAGACGATCCTCTCACATCCGAGGATGAGTCTGACTCCGATCAGGCAACGTCTCCCGTCAGAGCTTCCTGTAATGTTATAATTCAGGATTATAGCTCTTCCGAAGCATCGTCTGATGAGAGCACTTACACTCCGGCGACGCCTAGCAATATATCTTCTGGAGCCACCTCGTCTCACGTGACTTTCACTGAGATGACACCCTCTCAGGTTGCTTCTCCTGAGACCGTGACTTCAAAGTTCACACCCTTCCTGACTGAAGAATTCTCAGTCAACGAAGAAGAAAGATTGCTGGATGCTGTTCAAGACTTGTTCCCGGAAAATGCTCCATGCAACACAATCACTGAAGATGGTAACTCTGCTGATGATACATCCTCAGCAAATGAAAAACGACAGCCTCTTGATCCTGAAGACAATCTTCCAAACGAAGACCCTTCTCAAGAAGCTCTTGAAGTTGGTAGAGGCACCCGCTCTGGCCGGGACTACCACAAAAATTACAACCAATCTTCCTTTACATATGTAAATCCTTCGGGAAAAGATGTTGTAAGCGCCCCTAGTGGCAACAATGATGAACATGCAGGCCCTAAGGAGGCTTTCAAGTATGACTTGATTAAACACTTCAAGCACATACCTGCACGTCTGCACATCCTAGATTTGTTACGAATGTCTCCGCACACTCGTGATAATCTCATTTCGGAATTACAAAAGCTGAATGAGGATGTCGACAAACATGCCCCGCAAGTCCTCCAAATTGAAATGGATTACCGGGTCAAAAACTCAGAAGCCTCCTCAAAGGGAGAAAAGAAGAAAACTGAGGGATCATGCATTGAATGCCTCTCGGTTAAAAAAGCAGCCAGTGCAACCATCGCCTTCACAAAGGATGACCTCCTACTTGGCGAAACCAGGCATAACCGACCCCTGTACTTCACAGGGTATATCAAGGAAATGCCTATGCATAGAGTTCAGATCGACCCAGGTTCTGCACTCAACCTCATCTCCACATCGGCTCTTGAAGAGTTGGGCATCCCACCCAGCAAACTGAGCCACACATCTGTATCTATCTTTGGATACGATGGGAGTACTCAAAGGCCTATCGGCAAAATCAGGTTCAAATTGCAGATCGATGATCTTATCTCTGAGGTCACAGTGTATGCAATAAAGACCCCTTCATGCTACAACATCCTTCTCGGACGCCCTTGGATCCATGAGAATGGTGTTGTCCCTTCAACTCTACATCAATGCATCAAGTTTGTTGGCGACGACGGCATGATACATCGAGTCTTTGCAGACAGAAAACCCTTCAAAGGTAAAGAAGTCCACTTCGCAGACTCACAGATGTATGAAGGTGAAAAAGAAGAAGAGGAGAAGCATACAGCATCCTTTGCCGAAAATCTCCAGAAAGATAAAGGCAAAGCTCCTCAACAATCACCGGAAGAAAACAAACCATCCGGTAAATCTGAAGAGAGCATGCAGACTCCCTTCATCATCTCCCTCAAATCTTCAAAGCCTTTGGTCATCACAACTAAAGTGAAGAAGGCAAAACAAAAGCCTGGGGGCAAATTTGTTGTCTCTTTCGTGTCTATCATGCAAGACACGGACTCGGATTCAGAGCTAGAAGACGACACATCGTCAAGCCAAGCTGACACTCAGCAAGTTCAGCCTGCTCTTACTCCAATGGAGACAACTTCTGACATAGAAGATCCTACGTCAGCTTCCTTCGTTGTTCCAGCAACTTCAACAAAGGAAAAGCCGATCTTCTTCCATAGATCGGATGCTTCTTCATCAAACTCCATATTTGAAACCTTTCCAAAATAAAGGTACGCCTCAACTATCCTTATATAGTTCTGTGGCACAATCTATTATGAAGAAAATGGGCTATGACGCTCAAAACCCAGTCGGTTTGGGAGAAGGACGCGGTATTCTCACGCCATTGGGGCCCGTCTTGACCAAAAGCCAGCTGGAAGATTGGAGACTCTATGGCTATGTAGAAAAGTCTTCACACGGGTTAGGGTATGATCCTGACACTCCCTTGAGATAGTTGACACAAAGGCTTAAAAGTCAATATACTGACCAAGCCTCAACATCTCAAGTCCATGAAGACATCGATCTCCCTGGATATCTCTTTGATGAGTCACCTGACAAAGATCCAGGAAGCTCATCCAATTGGCACGATTTCTCCGAAAATGAAGAGGAGTTATCCGATGGCACAGACGTGTGGACTTCTGACCCAGAAGAACCCTCATCTCCAAAAGAAGTAGCCTACTTCGACTCGGTTTCAACAGGCAATTGGGATCATCTCATAGCAAGCCTTGGGAAAATTACCGATCAAGAAGACCCGTGGAAAGGAACAAAACCTTGGTCTGGAAATGCCCTTGAAACCCCAGAAGGTTTCGTTGAGCTGGAAGCCTCCGAAAATATTGTGGAGGAACCACCTTCGAACCTTCCAACAGAAGATCCTGTTCAAAAGATAGACTTGGGAACACCAGATAACCCACGTCCTGTATTCATAAGCAAGAATATAAAGGATGATGAGTTACCCGAGTATATCGCCTTTCTTCGTGAGTTCGTTGATTGCTTTGCATGGTCTTACGCTGAAATGCCAGGCTTAGACCCCAAAATAGCAGTTCACAAACTCAATCTTCAAGAAGACATCAAGCCTGTCAAGCAAGGCCAAATAAGATTCCGTCCAGATGTGATGGATAAAATTGAATAAGAAGTTTAAAAACTCAAAAGCGTCGGCTTCATCCGTGAGGAACAACATCCTGAATGGTTGGCCAACATTGTCCCCGTGACAAAGAAAAATGGGCAGATCAGGGTCTGTATTGATTATAGAGACCTGAATGGCGCATGCCCAAAAGATGAATTTCCGCTCCCCATACCAGAGGTAATGATTAATAATACCTGTGGATTCGAGCGAATGACATTCATGGATGGTTTCTCTGGCTACAATCAGATAAAGATGCATCCTGAGGATGAAAAACATACATCCTTTCGAACCCCATTTGGCGTGTATTGTTACACTGTCATGCCATTTGGTCTGAAGAATGCTGGTGCCACATATCAGAGGGCTATGATGAAAATATTCCAAGATATGCAGCACAAGACGGTTGAATGTTACGTTGATGACCTCGCCGTCAAAAGCAAAAGAAAAGAAGATCATCTCGAAAACCTTCGAAAAGTCTTCCTCCGGCTTCGCAAACACAAACTGCGAATGAATCCATTGAAATGCTTCTTCGGCGTCTCGTCGGGTAAGTTCCTCGGATTCTTAGGTTCGGAAAGCTGGAATAGTGCTTGACCCCATAAAAGTCAAAGCCATTCTAGAAATGCCCTCTCCAAGAACCTTGAGAGAACTCAAAGGGCTTCAAGGGAGATTGGCCTACATCAGACGGTTCATCTCCAATCTCTCGGGGAAATGCCGTCCATTCTCCCGGTTGATGAAAAAGGGTGTAAACTTTGTCTGGGATGCTGACTGTGAAGCTGCTTTCCAAGACATCAAGTCATACCTGACAAAACCTCCAGTGTTAGCTGCTCCTACCACTGGAAAACCATTCATCTTGTACACAAGAGCCCTTGATCACTCTCTGGGAGCTCTGCTTGCGCAAGAAAATGATCAAAGGAAAGAAGCTGCTCTATATTACCTCAGCCGCATGCTAGTAGGTGCAGAGCATCGCTACTCTCCAGTCGAAAAAGAATGTCTTGCAGTGATGTTCGCCGTACAAAAGCTGCGTCACTACTTGCTTTCCAATACAGTCTACCTGGTCTCGAGGGTCAACCTCTTGAAGGTCCTTGTCACAAAGGCAGGTTCTCTCAATGCTCGACTGGCAAAATGGTCCATCCTTCTGTCACAATTTGATATTAGGTATGTACCACAAAAAGCAATCAAAGGGCAAGCTCTAGCGGACTTCCTCGCAGAGCATCCATTGCCTAAAGATTCTCCACTCAGAGATGATCTCCCAGACGAACCAGTCTACAAGGTTGAGACTTTCTCACAAAAATGCCTCCTGGGACATGTACTTTGACGGTGCAACCAGGACAATGAAAAAAGACAGCTGATATCGGGATGTTGCATCCTCTTTGTTAGCCCCGATAAATACATGATTCCACACGCTTTCTCGCTACTGGAACCATGCACAACAATGCAGCTGAATATCAGCTCTGATCTTAGGATTGGAACTCGCCATCAGAATCCGGTATCACCATGCTGGAAGTCCTTGGAGACTCTCAACTGATCGTCAACCAGATAATCAGAAATTGAAGTCAGGAAGCCAGATTTGTTACCCTACTACAACAAGGCACATCACTTCTGCAAAAGTTTGACAATGTCACATCACCCACATGTGTAGAGGTGAAAACATACGTGCAGATGCCCTAGCCGGACTTGCCGCATCCATGGCAATCCAGGAAGGGGAAAACATGCAAATCACAGTGTGCGAAAGGAGAATCCTTCCTCCTCTTAACACACACCAAGCAGTTGCTGAATGCCACCAAGTGGTCGGAAGTCGGATTTCAATCCTTCAAACTTCAATCGGCGACTGGAGGGATCCGTTCATTGATTACATTATGTTTGGAATCTTACCTGAAGATCCAAAAGAACGGGTAAGCATCCAAAGGCGAACCCCAAGCTTCCATTTGGATATTCCTTCAAAAATCCTTTACAGGAAATCCTTCAACGGAGTACTTCTATGCTGCTTGTCACAACAAGAGGCTGAAGAAACACTCAAAGAAGTTCATGCTGGTCTTTGTGGAGCTCATCAGGCTGGACCTAAGCTCTATGATCAGATAAAAAGGTTAGGATATTACTGGCCTACCATGGTAGCTGACGCAATGCAATTTGCTAAGCGCTGCCAACAATGCCAAGTTCATGGAGATTACATTCACATGCCTCCAGAATTGCTGCACCTACAGCGATCTCATGGCCTTGCGAAGCCTGGGGTATGGACATCATAGGTTCCTATTTCTCCCCATTCAAGCAAAGGTCATCGCTTCATCTTCGCCGCTACGGATTACTTCTCCACGTGGTCAGAAGCATTTGCGTTTACGAAATGAAGAACCTCATCAGTCCTTCAGTTCCTGCGCACCAACATCATTGTCGTTTCGGCATACCCAAAGATTCATCCATGATAACGGACCACAGTTCCAGGATCATCGATTCTACAGGTTCTGTGACAAATACCAAAATCCAAAGCTGTCCTTCGACTCCATACAAACCCGGCAGCAAACTGGTTAGCAGAAGCTTTCAACAAGACACTCTGCAAAATCCTCAAAAAAATGGTCTCTAGTCACAAAAGAGATTGGAGGGACAAAATGTCTTGAAGCTGTGTGGGCCTATCGAAACCACCGTTCGAGGACCAACCCATAGCACACCATTCTCCTTGGTCTATGGTGCGAAGCTGTCGTGCCCTTGGAAGTACAAATTCCTTCCTTGAGGGTATCCTTGCAAAATGACATGACTCAAGAAAGCAATGTCAAATTGCGACTCCATGAGCTGGACAATCTCGATGAGAAACGGCTCGAAGCTCAACAAAGCATTGAACTTTACCAAGCACGTATGGCAGGATCTTTCGATAAAAAGGTCAGGCAACGCGCCTACAAAAAGAGTGACTTGGTTCGTGCGGTAAAAAGACCAATGGTCTTCGCTCACAAGTCCAAAGGGAAATTTGAGCCAAAATGGGAGGGACCCTACGTCATCGACAAGGTTTTCTAATGGCGCATATGCACTCCTAAACATGGAAGGTGACAGATGTATGCTGTTCATCAACGGCAAGTTCTTAAAGCGGTACTACCCTTGAAGACTTACCCAACTGGGTAAGAGCAATGCCTGTACGGCCAAAACCGGTTTCCAGGTACACGCTCGCTAAACCCCCATTTTTTAGAATTTTCATATCAAATGTTGAAATTTCTAGAAATCTAAAACAATGCTTACTTTCATCGTTTCATTGTTCAAAAAAAAATATATCCAAGTTTAGGAACCTTTCCCTAACTTGACCAAAATTTTCAACCCTTGAACCCAAAATTCATGGTTTGAAAAAAATCCGGATTCAGGGATTTCCACCCTAGTCCACCCTGCCTTTTACCGCCAAAATGGTTTTAGGTCAAAACTTATGACCCTCGTGTCTTTAAACAAAAAAATGGTTTTTCAAAAACCGCGAGGAAGCGACGCTTAGTCGATACTCGCACAAATCGGAAGCAAGCGAACCACGTTCGACACTTCCAAAATCG